>CM070071.1:3433521-3575897 GCA_036320875.1 Cotoneaster glaucophyllus
TAACACGTGTATATATATATATATATATATATATATATATATATATATATAATTGTAGTGTGCAGCTTAACCATCAAAGTACTTGAGTGGGGGCATCTGCCCCCAGTGGGCCTTCATTGGCCCGTCCATGCATACAAACCATCTCGACCTTCTTCCTGCATGCACCACGAACCCCGAGCGCATCAGCTCCCGCTCCTTCCGTCTCTGTGAAGCTTCGAGGCACCCAGAGGGCACCCAACTTCTCCTAGCCACTGCCATTATCACCATATAGATATATATATATATATATATATATATATATATATATATATATATATATACACACTACTACAATATTGGCTTTAACTGTCGGATGATGGTGACGGTTAATAAGTCATTCTGTCGGATAAAAGATATCCGACACATGATTTATTTAGTGTCGGATAAAACTTAATTTCTGTCGGATATAACTGACAGGAATTTCTGTCGGATATAACCGACAGGAATTTCTGTCGGAAATTTCCTGTCGGATTAAACCGCCAGTAATTTTAAATTTTTTTATGTTCTGACGGTTTTGAAGTTCATAGTGGCGGTTATAAGCGACAGAAATTGATTATTTTATTGTTTTAGTGTTCTGGCGGTTATTATTTTATTTTATGTCGGTTATAACCGACAGAGAATGACTATTTTATTATTATTTTTACGCCTAAAGTTTACCGTTGGGTTTGAATTCAAATTTCTTTATCTTCTTCTTCAATCCAGCAATCATCTCTTCATCTTCAAATGGTATTCTTCCATTTCATCTTCAATCTTTTGCTTCCATTTCAATCTTTTCATCTCCATCGTTTTCTTCTCTGCATCTTACAGTAGGTTTTTCATTCCTTTTGTTTCCATACCTTTAATCTTCTATTTCTTTCTTAATCAAACACTTTGGCTTATTTTAATTTTATGATTTGATTTTGCAGGTGCTTGATTTAGTTGGCTGACTACGTAAAGAATAAATCAACGACAAAATTCTTCAATAGTTCGGGTTTGGTTACTGAACTTCTTGATGTTTAAATTGTTTGTTTAACACACAAGATTTTTTATTTAGAGATTTTAATTTAATTAGTAAGATAAATTAGGAATATTTGTGTTTCGTTAGTTTATTTTATTTATTTAAATTAGGAATATTTGATTTGTAAGCTAAATTAGAGATATATGTGTTCCAATTAGTTTATTTTATTTACTTAAATTGTTATGAAGAAATTGAGATAAATATTATTTGTAAATATTTATGTTAAATTGACAATATTTAGTATACCATAAATTGGTACTACTTAGTAATATAGGTATATATTATGTTAATTAATTAAATATATCACTCTAATTGCTATGAGGATATACATAACTTAAATTTAATAAATAATCAAGAGTGTAGATAAATATATTTTTGTTAACCTTTTGTTGTTTTGTTTTTAATTTGTTTTATTGTGATAGGTGTTGGAAATTAAATTGCAATTGTGATAGTTCAAGGTTGAAATATAGGGATTGAAATTTCTAATAGTTATGCCTACATGATAGGGATTGAAAGATTGTAGGCATCTTAGTTTCAACGTAATATTTGCTCTCGTACAGTGGTAAAACATGGAAAAAAGTTGGTTGACAATAGCGCGAAATTTGGAAGCGTATACAGATGGAATTAATTTATTTTTGGATCAAGCAGTTGCAAATGGTGCGGGCCCCGATAAGTTTAGATGTCCTTGCAAAAGATGTTGTAATCGATATAGTTTTGTTAGAAAAACAATTGTCGAACATCTTGTGTTATATGATATGGATAAAGATTACAAAAATGTTTCGTGGCGATATCATGGGGAACCTTTCATTGGAGAGCAAAATATGGGGGTTGGAGAAGGTGTAGGGCCATCTACTGAAACAGAAGATCGGTTGACTGGTATTCATGATGTTCTTAATGATGTATTTGTCCAGCCATTAACAGAAGAAGGTGTTGGGCCGTCTACTGAACCTCTATTTGGGGAAAAGCGTTCGGAAGAGCGTCTAGAAGAGGTCGAGACTTTTTTTAAGTTGCTTAAAGAAGCAGATCAAGATTTGTGGCCAGGTTGTAAGGAATTCAAAAAATTGGAGGCGGTTGTAAGATTGTATCAGATCAAGTGTTTAGCAAGAATGCCGGACGGGATCTTCACCACGTTACTCGAATTAATTAAAAAAATGTTGCCTGATGGAGATTGTTTGCCTGATTCTTGTTATAAGGCAAAAAAACTTATAAATGACTTGGGTCTGACGTATGTGAAGATTGATGCGTGTCCCAATAATTGCATTATCTATTGGAAAGACACTGCAGAGTTGACTGCATGCTCAGTTTGTGGTGAATCAAGATATAAAAATGTCAATGAAGATGATGGCTCTAGAAAAAAAATTGCAGCTAAGGTTATGTGGTATTTTCCTTTAAAACCACGATTGCAGCGGTTATATATGTCGAAACATACAGCTGAACATATGAGGTGGCACGGAACTGAATGTCCTAAAGATGGGTTTATGAGACATCCTTCAGATTCTCCAGCATGGAAGCATTTGGATAATTTATATCCGGAGTTTGGATCAGAAATTCGAAATGTCCGATTAGGGTTGGCCAGTGATGGATTTAATCCTTTTGGAAAAATGAGGCAAGACCATAGCACATGGCCTGTAGTGCTTTCAGTTTACAATTTACCGCCCTGGATGTGTATAAAGCAACCCAATTTGTTGTTATCCTTGTTAATACCAGGACCCCGCAGTCCCGGTAAAGATATTGATGTGTATATGCGTCTATTGATTGATGAGTTAAATGAGTTGTGGGAGGTGGGCACTCGTACTTATGATGCATATTCTAACCAAAATTTTACGATGAAGGCTGCCGTCTTATGGACTATAAGTGATTTTCCAGCTTATGGAATGTTATCAGGATGGAGTACACATGGATATAAAGCATGTCCACATTGCATGCATGATACAGAATCTATATATTTGCCGGCGAGTTGTAAGATTTGCTATTTGGGGCATCGGCGCTTTCTTCCTGTTGATCATAGGTTTCGAAGGCAAGCCACATCTTTTAATGGTCGGCGAGAGCATCGTAGTGCACCAAGGCAATGGACTGGTTTACAATGTCTTGAAGAACTTTGTACTCTGAGATTTACTTTTGGAAAACCAAAGAAAGATGGTTTGGTTGGGCAACGCAGAAAACGAACTGAAAGCAGTACAAGTAGTAAGAGTCAGTGGAAGAAGAAATCTATTTTTTATGAACTACCTTATTGGAGGCATTTGTTGATTAGACACAATCTTGATGTTATGCATATTGAAAAAAATATATGTGACAATGTAGTGGGAACATTGTTAGATATAGATAAAAAGTCTAAGGATGGATTGGCTGCACGTGTAGATCTTGAAATCTTGAACATAAGACATGGACAACATCCACGTAGGGAAGGAAATAGAACATTTCGACCTCCAGCATTGTTCACATTGAAAAGAGAAGAAAAAACTGCATTTTGTGAATTGTTGTCTACTATTCGGGTTCCCGATGGTTATTCATCAAATTTGTCGCGATGTGTGCATGTAAATGAACGAAAAATACATGGATTGAAAAGCCACGATTGCCATGTTTTAATGCAGCAGTTACTCCCGCTTGCAATACGTGCGGTTTTGCCTAAATCTGTTACTATGATATTATTAGAGTTGAGTGCAATCTTTAGACAATTGTGTAGCAAGAAGGAGTCCGAGGAAGGTTTCAAGCAATTGAATTTAAGAATTGCCTTGACATTATGTCAATTGGAGAAGATATTCCCGCCTGCATTTTTTGATGTAATGATGCACCTCCCAGTTCACTTGGCAGATGAAGCAGCTATTGCAGGGCCTGTTCAATATAGATGGATGTATCCAATTGAACGGTAATTAACAAATCTTTATAAAATTTGTTAATTTATCATGATAATTTTTATTAGTAATTATACTAATTTGTGTTATGTATTTTAATTATAGGTTTTTGCAAACACTGAAGCGCTATGTTCGTAATAAGGGTCATCCTGAAGGTTCTATTGCTGAAGCATATTTGGTGGATGAGTGCTTATCTTTTTGTTCCATGTATCTTAGAGATGTTGAGTCTCGTCGCACTAGTAGAGGTCGAAATGAAGATGGTATTGGACGTGGAGTATCTGGTGGGTTATCAATTTTTGACTCTAAAGGATGTTATATGGGTTTAGGAGAAAATGTGGAGCTCGAGTTTAATGTTCTTGATCAATGCCATAGATACATTCTAAATAATTGTGATGAGGTCAACCCATTTAGAAGGTAAGAACGTGTATTCCTACGTCTTAATGTTTTATCAATTTTTTCACTTTGAAATTTAGTTAAGCATATTTGGATCTGATTGACTAGGCAACATGAGGAATTCTTGAAAAATCAACATCGTCGAGGAAGGCTGACTATGCGACAAATCAAGGAGCTAAGCAAAAAGGAATTTCCAGAATGGTTCAGGCAACATGTGAGTTAATATAACTGTCACATTATTACTTTTTTTTTCCTTTTTTATTTTTTACATTTTAATTATGACGTGTTTATATTTGTCGTGTCGACTTTTATCCTTTTACGTATTACAGATTAATTCAAGATGTCATGCTAATGACATCTTGATATCTGAAGACTTACGTTGGCTAGCCAATTATCCTAGTAGAGTTGTGACAAAATATAAAAGTCACATTATTCATGGGTTCAGATTTCGTACAAACTGTGGATGATAAGCATAAGAATCAAAATTGTGGTGTCTTTGTACCTGCAAATGTCCCTGGTGCACTTGGGCAAGTGAATTGTTATGGCAGAGTCATAGACATGTTTGAGGTTAGATATTGCGGCCCTACCGAAGCAGGAGACAGGGGCCGTGCTGTGATGTTGTTTAAGTGCGAATGGGTTAATAGTGAAAGTCCAAGAGGTATGAAGACCGATCAATATGGATTTACTTTAGTAAACTTCAATCGATATGGATTTAAAGAGGATCCTTTCATATTAGCTTCACAAGCATTACAAGCATTTTATGTGGAGGACAGAATTGAAAAAGATTGGCATGTTGTTGTTCGAACCCAACCAAGAGATTTGTTTGACGTACTGGAGGATAATGATGCACTTGATGATTATGCCATACCTGATTTGGATGATCATGTACTTGACAATGAAAATTTGCATACAAGGGTTGGCGTGGAAGAGACTCCTTTTCACGAAGTATTACCGTTGCCTACTCAGTTCCATAACTTTGTCAATGCTGACGATGACCTAACAGAAGATGAAGTGGATTAGTTTATGGGGCAAAATTTAAAATGGTACTTATAAACATACGGTTTAATCAATAATTTTTTTTTTTTTTTTTTTTTTTACTCAAGGTACTGTCGGATATAACCGACACTAAGAGAACAAAATTTTGAGCGGGAGATTTCCCGCGACTTTGTACTAAAAAAAAAAAATTCAAGTGACTAAAACCGACGGGAGGGAAATGTAGTGGCGGTTTTTGGAGATTTGTGTCGGTTAAAACCGACACAAACCTGACACCCATTGAAAACAAATCTGCCATTATTACTTACCGTTCTGACATAATAAATGCATTATCTGTCGGTTTTGGAGATTTGTGTCGGTTAAAACCGACACAATGCTGACATTATACCAACCTCTGACATAAATTAATGCTTTGACTGTCAAGATTTATTTGACTGTCGGTTATTTTTTTTTTGTCGGTTTTTTAATTTTACTGGCGGTAAAAACCGCCAAGATTGCTTAGGTTTTTTTAACTTTTTCCACCTTTTCCTCCAAGATTGATAGGGTTGATTAGATTTATTTTATTTTTTTTTTTTGGTCAATTGATTAGATTTGACATTAGGTTTTTTAACCTTTTCCATCTTTTCCAACCTTTTCAGCCGTCTCTCTCTCTCACCTTTTCCACCTTTTCAACCTTTTCAACCGTCTCTCTCTCTCTCTCACCTTTTCAATCTCTCATATTTATGTTCTCACCTTTTCTTCCCGTTTCATTTTTTTACTTTTACTTCTGCTTTTCATTCTTCTTCCCAATCTCTTCCCATTTCTTCCCATTCTCTACCCGTTTTCATTTTTCACCGTCTTCCTTTTTTACTCCTCCCCCTCTTTTACTCCACTTTCTTTTCTATGGAGGAACAGAGTGAACGTAGGACCCGTGGAGCGTCTATTCCGAGGTGGAAAGAGAGGCAAGTTTGTCCATTTGATTCGACAGGGAAGTGTGTTAGTGAAAATGCCGCAAAATTTTCGAAGTTGATAGCCGCTGAGGTTAAGGATCCAAGACTTATTCCAGTGAAGCGGGATTGGCGGTTGGTTCCTGAAGATGCTAAGGAACTTTTGTGGGAAAGAATTAAGGTATATATTTTCGGTTGTACTTCTATATTTCAAGATTATTTTTCTTGTATGTACTAACCTTTTTTTTTTTATGAATATAGGGGAATATAATTTTTCTTGAAGAAGATCATGACAGAATTCCATTGATTCGCAACATGACTCTCCATGCTGCGGATCATGCTTACAAAGAATACCGCAATAGTTTGAAGGCGGATTATTACACCAAACGACAAGAGGATGAGCGTTCAGAACCACCCCCTGGTGTGGATGGTGGTCAGTGGGCCGAGATGTTAGCGTATTGGGATAATCCTAAAACAAAGGTAAAAAACAAGTATAACTTTTTTTTTTTTTGGTTTTGAAATATGTTTACCTTATATATATATATTTTTTTTTTTGACCTTGCAGGAGGTGGCAGAGAAAAACAAGATAAATCGTGAGTCAAAAACGATGAACCACACAACTGGTTCAAAGACGTTTGCTCGGGTTCGCGCGGAACTTGTATGTGTTGCTAATTTGTTATATAAGTTGTGTTTTGTTTTTGTATGCATAATCTGGGGTTAGTATTCATTTGTTGTCTTTTATTATATTTGAAGAAAAACAAGCATGGGAAGGAGCCTGATCCCATCACTTTCTTTCGAGCTACCCATACTAGGAAAGATGAATCTTGGATAGATGAATCTTCACAACAGAGAGGGGTAAATGATTTAAATTTCTATTCAAATTATGACTACTCATTATTTAGATAATAATATTGCATTTGTTAGAACACATTATTTAAGCATATAATCTGCTTTTATGAACTTTGTTTATCTTTTTGTGTGGATTGATGAATCTGTTTTTATGATTCTTAGTTTTTTATTTTTATAATAATCGTATACTATTTTGATTGAATATGATTTTGGAAGACATCTATGGAGAGTGATATTCAATCGTTTGTGGAGTCTGGAGAAGAGGACACTTCTGAAGTTAGAACACAGATTTATGTTGAGCATATGGGTTCTGAGACTCGAAATAGGGTCAGAGGTTATGGGCATGGAGTGATACCAGAGATGGTGCCATATGCTTCCTCTTCCGGTGGTAGGTCTTCAAGGAAATCATCGAAGGGTGCATTGGCCAAGATGGTAGCTGAGAACAACGAATTGAGGAGGAAGGAGGAAGAAGACTCCAGAAAGTTGGTGGAGGTAACGGCTGAGCTTGAGAAATCAAAGACCTCGCAGCAGCAGGTTAACCAGCAGCAGCAGGCGATGAACCAGCAAATGTTGATGCAGCAACAACAATTAATTATGTTGCTGGTTCCACAACATCTGCAGCGGCCACCACCCAGCCCTCAGGCATCACATCATTCGCCCCCCAATCAGCCGCCTGCACCTGTATATCCCATGCAGCATATGCCTTTTCAGGCGCAGTATCCAATGCCAGTTTATCGACCTCAGATGGCTTCTCCTGGTGACACACACATTTCTCAAGGTGTTTTCAATGGTGGATTATCCCCTGGCTTGCTTTCTGGATTGCTGGGTAGTTTTGATGGGGATGTGATGAGGTATTTGGGAGCAAATGGAGGTTTGGCAGGAGGCTTTGGATCACAGGGAGGATCGGTGCAAGGCTCTGGAGCACAAGGTGGTTCAACAGAGGCCTCTGGTTCTATTGAATAGTTTGTTGGTTTTCCTTACGGATATGTCCGACACTTTATTAAATTCGGATAAATGTTTGTTTTCTAGTTATGTATTATGCAGATTCATATGACATTATCGTATGTTATTTTTAGCGTTCACTTTATATGTTATGACGGATTTTGATGACACTATCATAGTTTAATTTATAGTTGAATGCATATTATGTTTCATTAATTTTGGTTTTTTCATTCGTTTTGTCAATTTAAAAAAAGAACTAGAATTATTTTTTTGCCTTTTGTATTGGTTCTGTAAAAAAATAATATATGTTTTTTGGCGGTTATCAATACGACACTTAAGGCTAATATTGTAGTAGTGATATAATTCTGTTTTTGTGCTGTGTGTGTACATCGGTGCAATATGTGTGTATACACAAATACGTGTGCAGTATGTGTGTGCGAGCACCACACGAAGAAAACCAAAAAAAAAAAGAAGAAGAAAAGGGATGGTGCCTGGCGCACCAGAAGAAGGAAAGCAGAAAGAAAAGGAAGGGCCCGTCGGCCACACAGAAGAAAAAATATAAAAAAAGTTATGGGTGCCCACGGCACCAGAGAAAAAAAAAAAAAAATATATATATATATATACACACACATATGTTATATGCACGTATGTATGTATGTATGTATGTGTATGTGTACTAAAAAAAAAAAGAAGAAGATACCATATCTGCCTAGAGAACAGATAAGGCAATTCAAGATCAAAGCTGTGGAAAGTCAACAAGCGCAACAAAATACGTGCCGATTCATCCACTACCAAAGTCAAAACTCAACTACCACAAGAAGCTCTTCGTGGTCCAACCTTCAAGATCAAGCCTCTACGGCCCTTGGAGAAATTTCCAACCTTCAAGATCAAGCCTCTACGGCCCTTGGAGAAATTTGCAGTCCATTTCAAGAACAAGCCCCAAGGCTCCCTTGAAGAAATCACAAGTCCGATTCAAGATCAAGTGTCCACCACCCGTGAATCAATTCCAGCCCCAGATAAAATGGGTAAATTCAAACATTTGGAGCAAGTCTTGCAGAGAATCCTCCAATCCATTTCAAGATCAAGCCTCAACGGCCCTTGAAGAAATTTGCAGTTCATTTCGAGATCAAGCCTCAACGGCACTTGAAGAAACTTACAACATCAACCTTCAAGATTCAAGCCTCTACGGCCCTTGAAGAAAATTCCAAATCCATTTCAAGGTTAAGCCCTCAGGCCCCTTGAAGAAATCATCAACTGTTCATCCTAAGATCAAGCCCCGACGACCCTTTGGATCAACAACACCACCTTCAAGGTCAAGCCCTCAGGCCCCTTGAAGAAATTTCCAAAACCGCCTTCAAGATCAAGCCTCAAAAGCCCTTGAAGACCTCCCACCTTCAAGGTCAAGCCCTTAGGCCCCTTGAAGAACTTCCACCAATTCAAGATTAAGCCTCGACGGCCCTTGAAGAAAGTGTTCAACTGTTCATCCTAAGATCAAGCCCTGACGGCCCTTTGGATCAACAACACCACCTTCAAGGTCAAGCCCTCAGGCCCCTTGAAGAAATTCCCAGTCCATTTCAAGATCAAGCCTCTACGGCTCTTGAAGAAATTTGCAGTCCAAGGTCAAGCCCTCAGGCCCCTTGGAGAAATTTGCAGCACCACCTTCAAGATCAAGCCTCTACGGCCCTTGGAGAAATTTCCAACTTCCTTCAAGATCAAGCCTCTACGGCCCTTGAAGAAACTTGCAGCACAAAATTCAAGGTTAAGCCCTCAGGCCCCTTGAAGAAGTTCAGTCCATTTCAAGATCAAGCCTCTACGGCCCTTGAAGAAATATGCAGTCCAAGGTCAAGCCCTCAGGCCCCTTGGAGAAATTTGCAGCACAAAAATCAAGATTTAAGCCTCTACGACGCCCTTGAATAAATTTGCAGTCCAAGGTCAAGCCCTCAGGCCACTTGGAGAAATTTGCAGCACAAAAATCAAGATTTAAGCCTCTACGGCCCTTGAAGAAATTTGCAGTCCAAGGTCAAGCCCTCAGGCCCCTTAGAGAAATTTGCAGCATAACCTTCAAGATCAAGCCTCTACGGCCCTTGGAGAAATTTCTAACTTCCTTCAAGATCAAGCCTCTACGGCCCTTGAAGAAATTTCCAACCCAATTCAAGATCAAGCCTCGGCAGCCCTTGAAGAAATTTTGTAGTTCATTCGAGATCAAGCCTCTACGGCCCTTGAAGAAACTTGCAGCACAAAATTCAAGGTCAAGCCCTCAGGCCCCTTGAAGAAGTTCAAACCATTTCAAGATCAAGCCTCTACGGCCCTTGAAGAAATTTCCAGTCCGATTCAAGATCAAGCCTCGACGGCCCTTGAATCAACGTCTACATCGAGGTACTTCAAAACACATCTTCTACACGTAACAAGCACATGTATACGATGCACCTTGAAGTGGGGGCATTTGTAGACATCGAAATTTCGTAAAAAATAAACGTTGACCAAAAATCAAAACTTCAACGCTCACGTATCACATAAATTTTATACGTGGCGTGTGAGTCAACGAAAAATCAAAATAACTCAGAAAAGTCACTAAACAGGACACGTGTCAACGCCTGGCAGAAGTGACTTATTTCATCTGATTATTAAAACCCAAAAATCAAGTTTTGGAATTCTATAAATAGAAGGCCAATTCATTCATTTCAATTTACCAATTCACATTACACAAAAGACTTGAAGCTTTGAAACTCCAAACGCTCTCAAGCAAATCCCGAAGAATCAAGGAAACTCTCTTCGTTCTTCGCCAAATCCTTCAAGATCAAGCCCCGACGGCCCTTGAAGACCTCCTGCCAAATCAAGCACAAGCCCCAAGGCTCCTCGAAGTTCTGTTCGTGGTTCTTCATCAAAGTTCAAGCCCCAAGGCTCCTCGAAGTTCTGTCCGTCCTTCATCAAAGTTCAAGCCCCAAGGCTCCTCGAAGATCAAGCCCAAAAGCCCTTCGAAGATACGCTCATCCTTCTTTGAAGATCAAGCTTCAAAAGCCCTTCGAAGATCCGCTCATCCACCTTCAAGATCAAGCCCCAAGGCTCCTTTGAAGATCCGCTCATCAAACCTTTAAGATCAAGCCTCGACGGCCCTTGAAGCTCCGTTCATCCGTTCATCGTTCATCCACCTTCGAAGATCAAGCCCAAAAGCCCTTTGAAGCTCCGTCGTTCATCCACCTTCGAAGATCAAGCCCAAAAGCCCTTTGAAGCTCCGTTCATCCGTTCATCGTTCATCCACCTTCGAAGATCAAGCCCAAAATCCACCTTCGAAGATCAAGCCCAAAAGCCCTTTGAAACTCCGTTCATTCGTTCATCATTCATCCACCTTAGAAGATCAAGCCCAAAAGCCATTTGAAGCTCCGTTCATCCGTTCATCGTTCATCCACCTCCGTTCATCCGTTCATCGTTCATCCACCTTCGAAAATCAAGCCCAAAAGCCCTTTGAAGCTCTGTTCATCCGTTCATCGTTCATTGTTCATCCTTCTTCGAAGATCAAGCCCAAAAGCCCTTCAAAGATTCATTCATCCTCAACCTTCAAGATCAAGCCCCGACGGCCCTTGAAGAAATCATCCATTGTTCATCCTAAAGATCAAGCCCCGACGGCCCTTTGGATCAGCAGCCCATCAACAAATTCACACATCCTCGTTCATCAAGATCAAGTCCTCCTAAGGCCCTTGAAGAACTGTTCATCCAAAGATCAAGCCCCGACGGCCCTTCGGATCAACAACCAAACCACCAAATCAACCCCTTACGAAGATATAATCAGAGGCAAATTGTAAAAGAGATTGTAACCCAAAATCAAATAAAAAAAATACAAATATTACTTTGTACTCGTTGTTCTTGTCTCTTCTGTTTCAGGAAATTTTCGTGTTTACAGTTTGTTTTTTACGTTTTTTTACGTATGCGATTTTGGAGTGTGTACAAACAAGTTTGACGGTTGGTTGTTGAAAAAAGTTTTGTAGAATGCGTATCGCATCAAAACAGTAGATTAAACCAACACTTCGAGTTAATGTTATACTTCCCCATCAAGTATAACATAAGATTTTGTGGTATCCACTAGTGTAAATATTTTAAATTGAAGATCGAATTCGTTCAATGCATTCTTATAGGGTCACAGAGTGTAGTTGTAAAAAATCATCAAAATTGGAGCTAAAATAACTGTTAAATTGTGATTTTTCGTTTATAACCGCCGAAAACTTTTGTTTTGTTACCTAATCTCTGAATGTTTGTTTTTTGTGATTTTTTTATGTATGGGATCTCGGAGTATGTACAAACAAGTTTGACGGTTAGATCATTGAAAAAAGTTTCGTAAAATGTGTATCGCGTCAAAACGGTAAATTAAATAAACACTTAAGAGTTAATGTTATACTTCCATTAAGTATAAAATAAGATTTTGTGGTATCCACTAGTGTAAATATTTTAAATTGAAGATCAAATTTATTCATTGCATTCTTATAGGGTCGAGGAGTGTAGTTATAAAAAATCATTAAAATTGGAGCTAAAATAACCGTTAAATTGTGATTTTTCGTTTATAACCGCCGAAAACTTTTGTTCCGTAACGTAATATCTGAATGTTTATTTTTTACGATTTTTTATGTATGCAATCTCGGAGTGTGTACAAATAAGTTTAACGGTTGGATCATTGAAAAAAAGTTTCGTAAAATGCATATCCAGTCAAAATGGTAGATTAAACAAACATTTAAAGTTAATGTTATACTTCCCCATCAAGTATAAAATAAGATTTTGTGGTATCCACTAATGTAAATATTTTAAATTGAAGATCGAATTCATTCAATGCATTCTTATAGGGTCGAGGAGTGTAGCTGTAAAAAATCATCAAAATCAGAGCTAAAGTAACCGTTAAATTGTGATTTTTTGTTTATAACCGTCAAAAACTTTTGTTCTGTTACCTAATCTCTGAATGTATGTTTTTTGTGATTTTTTACGTATACGATCTCGGACTGTGTACAAACAAGTTTGACAGTTGGATCGTTGAAAAACATTTCGTAGAATGCGTATCGCATCAAAATGATAGATTAAACAAACACTTAGAGTTAATGTTATACTTCTATTAAGTATAAAATAAGATTTTGTGTTATCTACTAGTGTAAATATTTTAAATTGAAGATCAAATTTATTCATTACATTCGTATAGGGTCAATGAGTGTAGTTGTAAAAAATCATTAAAATTGAAGCTAAAATAACCAGTAAATTGTGATTTTTTGTTTAAAACCGTCGAAAACTTTTGTTCTGTTACGTAATCTCTAAATGTTTGTTTTTTACGATTTTTTATATATGCGATCTTGTTGACGGTTAGATCATTGAAAATAGTTTAGTAGAATGTATATCTCCTTTAAATTTGCCTAAATTTTGAAGTGGGAAAAGTAATTTGTGCTAAATTTTTATTTATGTTTTTCAATTATTGATTAGACAATATTTAGTTTGTGTGATGACATTTTCATTGTACAATTCTCTTTTTATTTCTTTATCACATATTTTACATGGATTATTATTAAATCAAAAATGTAAAAATTATCTATTAAACCAAACAATTATTTATTAAACCAAACAATTATGATTTTATTTTTTAAAATCGTAACAAAATTTTTGGGGGGAATTTAAAATTTTGGGGGAAAATTTAAAATTTTCAGAAGGGGAATTTTGGCAGGATTTTTACCGCCATTTTGTTTATGTCGGTTATAACCGACATTAATGAAATGTTTATGTCAGTTTTTATTTTAAAAAAAATGTTTCTGTCGGTTTTAACCGACAGTAATGAATTTTTTCAAAATAAAACCCCACCATCTCTTCCTTGCACCGGTGCTTCTCCCTTTCTCTGTGTGTGTGTGTGTCTCTCTCTCTGTCTCTCTCTCCCCCTGTCTCTCTCTCTGACTTGAAGAATTTTGTGTTGTTTATTTCAGCGGGTTGGATGCTGTTGGTGGTGGTGCTACGAGCGGATGTCGTCTCTCAGAATGGTTAGCACCACATTATGGTGTTGATGCTGCAACCCAGATGCGGAGGTGAAGCATAAGAGCAGGAGGAGAAGTAGTGGAGGTACAGACTTAGATAACCCAGAAAGGGTTTGCTAGGTTTAGAGTTAGATCAGTGATGCAAGCATGGAGTGGTTTGATGGTGAGCTTGCATGTCTGTGCTGTTGTTGTCGTTGGGTTGTTGAAATTAGAGCTATGAGTGTGAGGATGGTGACGATGAAAGAACGTGGGTGTGGCAGCCATTTTTATAGTGCTTTAGAGTTAATGCAGAAATATTTTTTTTTATTATTAATATATTATCTATCGGTTTTATCCGACAAGATTGCTTTTATTTATTCTTATTAATAAACTCTCTGTCGGTTATAGCCGACATAATTTTTGGCGGTTTTTGTACTTTCTGTTAGTTTTATGCGACATAAATTTCCTTATTTAATTATTATAAATATATATCCTGTCGGATATAACCGACAGGATTTCTGTCGGTTTTATAGTATTTTCTGTCGGAAAATTCATTTCCTGACGTTGGCAAATCTGTCGCTTATTATATCCACCACTGCTTCCATTTTCTGTCGGATTTTGCTTAAAATCCGACAGTAATTTACGTTTTTTGTCGGTTTTTGGACCGCCAGTTATAGATAATTTTGTAGTAGTGGAGGTGCACCTAGTGCGCGTGTGATAATTTTTTTATTTTTTATTTTTTTTCTTTCTCTTGTTCTTATCGTTAATTAAAATTATTAAATAATTTTTGGTTAAAATTTTTGAAACCTTTTATTATTATTATTATTTTTTTTAAAGAAAAAAAATTAAATATTATATACGTTTGCGATTCAGCTTCGGGTTGGCTTTGCCCTTATACCAACATTCACCAAGGTGCAATGTGTTCCAGGTTTTGCAGGGCCTCTTTTGTGCCTTCCCAGTTATCATTGTGTTTCACAATTGTGCCAAATTTCTCACTGGTCTTAAAACTACCCTTAGTTGAATATTAGAGTGCGCAAAGAATGAGACTATAAAGAAATAGGAATATTATTAAATTAACGAGAATGCCGAAACGGCTACAAAACTCTAAAAGATTACATTGTGAATGACTTGTTATTCATGCTAAACTAAAGTTATATTTATAAAGAGCAAAACCTAAAAATCCTATTACGGATGGGCTAGGCCCATATACTAATTAACAAGCAAACTCAAATAATTATAATATACTAATATTTTCCAACACCCTTCTTATCAAAATTTCTTCCCCCTGGAATTACTAGTTTGTGAGCTTTCATTTGATTGGTTAAATCAAACAATCGAGTCAAGTAAGCAGACAAGGATTCATCATTTCTCATATGAACATATACAACAAATCTCGATGAATATCTTGTAATTTCACTGTTCGAGCCTTTAAATCTCCTCTGTATTCTTGCTGCTATACATCCCAAACAGCTTTTGCAGTCTCTTGGTTTGCAATCATGGGAAAGATTTTGTATGAGATAGCTCCTTGAATTAACCCCAAAGCCTTCGTATCTCTGGCTATGCGATCTTGAACAACGATTTTCTCCTTTTCAATGACTTGTTCGTCTGATTCTTCTGGGATTTCAAAATCCACATCTACAAACTTCCATAGATCGTAGGATTTGAAGATCGTCCTCATCCTTATGTCCCAAAAGTCGTAGTTCACTCCGGTGAAGATAGGAGCTCGAAGATCAGCTTCATATCACCGTTGATTAATCTGAGTTCTTCGCCGGAGTCCAGAAAAAATTCACAGATTCACGCCTCGATTCAAGTCAAACCTAGCTTTGGGGCCATGTTAGTTTTGTATGATCTATGCGGGTTTAATTTGTGAGTTTATTCAGCAAGGTAAAGAGTAAAAATGGAGAACTTTCTGGAAATCAAGTAACCGTTGCAAGGTTACCTCACACCATCGGTTGCTATGACAGCTGGCAACATCTCATGGCTTATACTCTGTGCAAACAAAACAATCCTAGCCATCTATTTATCTCACAAACAGACCAATGAAAAATACATTCAAATTTCCTTGAGCTTCAAGAAATCAGCTCAGTTTATATTTGAACAGTAATCACACCGAACGCCCAACGAATGACACGAGACGATTGCAACACAGATCAACACAAGATGACGACGGAACCTCAGAGTCGGGGATGATAATGCGGTCAAACGGACGTTGCAGTCAATGATGGATCCATGATTTTAATATCGGATGGTCCTAATATCCAAGCTAAAACAAATAGATGAAAATACCATTGAAATATTAAACGTTAAATTACAACTTTTGATTCATAATCTTTATACAAACAACAATTTAATGTCGGCTTATGATATTAACACCCTACAAATTGTTGAATATACCCCACATACTAAATACACCCCACATTTTCTTTTTTGATTAAAAATTATCTTAATACACCATACATATTTCCCCATAATACCCTCACACCCCACATTTTTAATATAACCTTACATTTTCTACATGCACTCCATACTTTCAATACACCCCACATTTCTCAAATTTTATGAAGCTTTTAATTTGGACAAAAAAATGCAGACTGGAATTTTGACAAAAGATGCAGCTTGGGATTTAAATCATATGTGGGTTGTTTTCAATTCCACCATTAAAACCCATGTCGTCTGTTTTTAATATTTGGTAGTAATTTTAGGTGTTTAATTCTTCATGTAATCCCTATGATCCCTAAAAGATGAATACGAACATGAAGCTTGAATAACGCATTAAAAGCAAGATTAAATAATTATCGATGTCGTCAAAATCACTAAAACAATAAAAAAATATGAAGTCTTACCTCATGTGAAGCTTCCGAAACATTGATTTCGTGTTTCATTCGTCAAAAATAATTTTTCTTAATCAACATGTTTGTAGTTTTATTGGTTAGGGTTTTGTTCAACAATGGAGGGTCAGAGGGGGTTTGATAATTGAAAAAGATAAATAATACGTTAAAAGTGATTTGGGGTGCATATAGATTTTTTTTTTTGTAAGGTCAAAATTGCCATTGCATTGTAGGGTATATAAGTCATTAAATATTAAATTTTAATGTGGGGTGCATTCAACATTTTGTGAGGTGCTAATATAAAAAGCCTTTAATGTAACCTTTTCCATCATTTTTTAACAAGATCATTAATTCCTTGATATTAAGAAAAGTTATTTCTCAAACAAATTGAATAAATTTAAATATCAAATTGATCTTGAAATGCCTAATTAAGTTGATCTTGAAGCGTCGATAGGTACATGAAGTTTGGGGAAGAGATTTGTACATGATATTACATAATGTATTAAATGTGGCAAAGGTATTTTCGTCATTTTTCGTAAATTCACTTATTAAAATTATAAAAACCGTAAAATTAGGAGCGGACCATTACATCAAGTCTTTTAATTGTTATTAAAAAAAATTAAAACAGCGTGTTGAAGTATCTTTAAAAGAGATGTCAAATTTTAAACATAAAATTTAAATTTAAATTTGACATCTTTTAAAATTTTGCAATCCATCGAATATGTCAAATTAAATTATTATTTTATTTGTTATTTTCTTTTTATAATTTTAATTTATATTTTAAATTTTACATAGGGAAATAATTCATAATAGAAGTTCACATTAATTAAATACAAATATTTGTAGAATAAACAATGAAATTGAAAGAAGAAAAAGTAGGTTTGACAAAAAAAAAAAAGAAGGAAAACGTAGGATATTGTACAAAAACAAATTGCAACCGTCGCATCAATCAGATATGGAAGACAACGTTTTTTTTATCATCATCATAAACTATAATGGATGTTCATTGTACATTTAGTCAACATTATTTGGAACCACCCACCTAGGTTTCAGCTTGATGAAAGACACAATGAAATTCCTCATACTCTTTCCGAGTGAGCGCCAAAGAAATGGATAATTGTGACTTACTATCAATTGTTCTCCTTTTTGAAAAACCACAAAAAAAAAAAAAAAAAAAAAAAAGGCATTGAGGAGTTGCGTTCACAAAAGGGGTTCAGTTCCTCTTCCTTTACATGGGAGCGAAAAACATTTTTAATCATCAAGAAAAAACAAAAAAAAGAAAAAAGCCACGGGATCTTCGTGGTTTAACTTGTTTTCTGTACCTTCTATTGTTTTGTTTTTCCTCAATGTCATTCATTGTTCTTCATTTGTAGTTAACACTTTTTGCCATGCTCAGTTTCGAGATACATTCAAGATCAACACATAACGCTTGATGTAGGGGTGCGAGGAATACATAAGAAACACACAAGGGCATTACTAAGTTTTGAAACAAATTTGTATGTGTATTTCTCCATTCTAACTATAGAGGTTTACCAGAGTCACCTTCATCTATTTCAACTCCCTTTAATTTTTCATCCATCTTCAAATTTACATAAATGGTCTTTGGCAGCTCTTTTTCAGTTTGCCAATTTCAAGTAGCATTCAACCGAAGGACGTAGTTAGCTCATAGATTATTCGGCCTGCGCGCCACGTGGGCTTGGTAGTTTTTAGGGTCAACATTTTGGCACGCCAGGTGGGACACAGTGCTAAAACTACGAAGTTCATATGATATATCAAGATTCTGATTCGGCTCCACGTAGCCGATTGTATGAGGAAAGTAAAAGATCTTTGGAAGTGGAAAAAGTTCTTTGTGGCCAAAGAGAGATGCAAAAGTCATTCGCTCGCATGTTGAGAATAAAAGCTCCTGTTAGCCTCCAAGAGCAATGGGTAAATGAAGAAAGGGCTCGATTTAATGTCTGGCTAGATGGAGAACATTTTCCTTACGTTTTCGACTACAAGTCAATCCCATTTGATGAATGGTTGGTTGAAAAGATCGGGGGCCAATTTTTCGCTCTGACCACAACCAACATTCGACCTAAGAAGATTGTTGAGACGACCGAAGAAATACCTAGGCCACCTGTTGTCTCGGTCGGGATTGAAAGTGTGGTAGGCCCAGAAGAAAAAGTTCAAGTTTTTGTGCCGCAAATCGACTCAGAAGAAGATTCGTCAGAGGAGTGTTCCAATGACGAATATGGCCGACAGATGGTCTTAGACGTCGAAACCATGACAGTCGATATGGTTATTGGCGATAAAGCCGATATGGAGAAATTTTATTCGGCTAAGTGGTTTAAGTTAAAAGCTGAAATTAACGAAGTAATTATAGCGGCCAAAAATGAAAAATATTTCACCAAGTCAAAAATATTTGGAGAAAATTCTTTATTCAGTCTATAGCGAAATCAGGTTGAGAATTTTAATATTAAAATATCTCGGCTTGGAATAAAGCATCGTTGGCCTCCTCCTGTTTATGGTTTGGCCACTTTTCTTTCCATTTGTTAAATTATTTTCTTAACCATTCGGTCTCTTGACCGATACTTAGGAAAATAGGGGGGCATTGAACCCTCGTACAAGATGGTGCGGCAATTCAAAAAAAAAATAAAAAAATGGTGTGCTCGGCTTAAAAAGTTGTTCTTTATCCGAGCCGAGAAAAGATGTTTGCAGAAAGGCACTCGTGCTAGGTGGTAGGCCTTCATGTAGCCTAATCCTCACTTGGCGAGTTTGGAGTCGGCTGAATGAAATGTTACATATAAATACACTTTCTCAATTTGGCCGAGATAATATATCTTTGACTTTTGGGCCTTAGTGTTGGACAGAGCATGCAACTAACAAAGAGGACAAGATATGTACTACTGAGCTTGGATTTGGTCGAAGGGAAATAGTCATCGAATCATGATCTCTTTCCAAGTCATATATATATATATATACACACACACATGCAAATATATATATATATATATATATATATATATATATATATATATATGTATATATAAGTTTTTGAAGGCCAAGAAACTGGGGGGCAAGCATGTGGCGTGGATTATCAAAAAAAAAAAAAAATATATATATATATATATATGCCCATCAAGAATATATAAGCTAACTACATGTTCCTCGGCCACTTTAAGATCTCGGCCGAGATGATGTTCCTCGACCCAGTTGTTCTCGGCCTTGGCCCACTTTACCTTCGACCTCAATTTTTCGACCGACATTCCTAATCCTAATTTTTTTTTCTCAACCTCGGCAATCGAGAATAGAGGTAGCTTTAATGCCGAGAAACAAAATTTGTTTCGGCAATACGACGAAATGTTGTTGGTCACGAACAATTAATTTCCTTAACCATTCGGCTTATGAGCCGAAGTTCAAGGAAATTGGGGGGCAATGTTTGGACCCGATTTTACATTTATCGGCCCGAGTAATCAAGGCCGTTGAATGAGTAGAATTCCGAGCCCGTTGGATTTGATATTGAAGATTAATGTTATCTTGGTTGAGTTATCATGACGATATCGAAGAATTATCTGTTGCATGGCGGTTTAGCGAGGAGTCCAAGGGCTGCAGATAAAGATGGGAAGTCCAGCTTGGTATGTGACTACAATTGAGATGACAACCACGATATCCAAGGGATGGTAAGTTAATCACTCTTTTTGGTGGGAATTAATTAAAAGATTTGGAATCCATCTAATTGTGAAGTAGTCAACTGCGTGTGGTCTCTTGTTTGGAAAAGAATCAAGATGCTTTGGTTGAGATGCATGGTTTTCATGCCTTGGTTCCAGCACGTGGAAATATCAAATATTTGGATTAGGATTGATTTGCACAAAATAAGGAGATAAAGATGGCTTCAGCGTGGATATATACAATATTCTCAGGAATATTTCAGTGAATGTGGATCACGGCAACAGTTTGTTATGTGGTCATCGAGCTTTTGTGTTCCTATAAATACAGAGGCAATGGGAACGGGAAAAGGATCTCCAACTCAACACACAAATCTGCCCTGCGCAAACCCTCTCAACCTTGAGATTTTTTATTTTCTTTTTTGCCAACACATCTTCAGTTTGGATAAACAGCACTGTGGAGGCAACCGGTAAACATCTTCAGTTTGGATAAATAGCACTGTTGCCGTAGAATCAGCCGACCGCGGAGCACCTTCAGTTTGGATAAACAGCACTGCGTCGGGGCCGACTGGTTATCTATCCAAGTCTCGGCCGAGAAGGATTTTCGAATCCTTATTGGCAGAGGTCATCTCATCAGCCTTCTCGGCGAAGTGAGGTGTTACAGGTTACTACATTCGGCACATTGAAAGCCGAATTTGATATTGAACTTCGCAGAACTAGCAGCCTTGTCTTCAGGCTCTAGAACCCAAAGGCCGAGGCGTGTTCCTTCCTCGGCCGCAGTCCCAAGATTCAGAAGTCAGCCGCGTACACAACGCAACATCAACATTTTACTCACTGGCCGAGTTCGGCCGTCGAGTTGGCACGCCCCACATTCAACCGAATGACGTAGTTAGCTCATAGATTATTCGGCCTGCGCACCACGTAAGCTTGGTAGTTTTTAGTGTCAATACATTCTCATCAAATATGACACATCTTTATAGTAGAATATTATTGGTTTCAAGATTCTACACTAGTCTTTTTCAGCTTTGCCATATCCAACAAAAATACCGGCTGAAGCTTCCTTCAATTTGCGTCTCAATTGTCCCATAATGTGACTATAATAAGAGAAATCCCCTCTCAAAGTGGGACTCTCCATGGACACTCTTCCATCTCATAATTTAACGTTAATTTGTGTCCCAACATTATGAAACATTGTGCCAAAAAATGAGGTGACAAAATGTCCATGGAGAATCTCATTTGGTTTGTAAATTTAGTCTACAAATTTGATCTACCTTACATTACTCTAATTGATTAGTAGCAAAAATATGATTTCACACTAATCCCTTTGACGACAATGTCTGAGGTGATAGTGAAAGGCAAAACACAACGTACAACATGCCATTATTCAACTCATCTCACTTAAGACTGATGATTTTGTTGGAGCAATATTATAAAATATGAAAAATATAAAAGAATTTCAATAATAATAATCGTAAAGAAATTCACAATATCAATTATATATGAGATTAATATAAACAATTAGAGATAAAGTTAGAAAAACTGACAAACTTGGAGATTGAGGCTTTTATAAATGCAATGTCCTAAAGATAGAATTTCGCCCCTACTCTTGTGCTTGTAATTCGATAGGCGTCCATCTCTCAGGATTTAACGATCTATAATCCGAAATCAAAACACTTCAATCTTCGGACTCTGGCGAACTTTATATATTCCGTACTCTCAAGACACGACTCGAAATTTGACACACGAAGCATGAGAGAAACAAAGTGGGAAAACCCTATTTCTCAAGAGTGAAAATTAACTCTAAGTTTCTATCTTAATGATGATGGTTTCATGAGTTTGTATAGTACCCAAGTACTTCTTGTTAAAGAGATGTAATTTTTCATCTATAAGTACACATCTTTAGACAAGGGAATGCACCTAAATAACATAACATTTATAAGAAATATGATTAACATTATTTTTCATTCAATTATTAAAATTATATATTACAATATTTTATATTATAATATATAATTTCTGTACTCATTTCTGAAAACAAAATCTTAACATATACAAGTAAAATTTCACCGGTGTTCTAAGCTACTTACATATAGCATACCATCATTCATCCGATTCCCCTAATTATATACTAATCAGAAGGGGCTCATGGGCGTTTCGATCACCACGGCACGGAACCTACAGAAACATAAAGAATTGCAAATATGATGAAAAGTGACTTAACTTATTTTCTCACCAATCTGTTCATTTCTTTCCACCATTACTAGTCATCCACTAGCAAAGTTGTCTCCAAATGGGAAGGATTTGGTGATACGAGAGTGAGAGATTGAAAAGATATTAATAGAAAATATCATTCTGCCGACAAATTCTAAGCCAATAAAGCAAAATTTTGTTGGCACATGAGTCTTCTCCCAACAAAAATTTTAATTTTATAAGCTAGGGTTTAA
Organism: Cotoneaster glaucophyllus; assembly: GCA_036320875.1. Taxonomy (NCBI): domain Eukaryota; kingdom Viridiplantae; phylum Streptophyta; class Magnoliopsida; order Rosales; family Rosaceae; genus Cotoneaster; species Cotoneaster glaucophyllus. The sequence goes on from CM070071.1 coordinate 3,456,398, forward strand.
CGTTTTATTTTTCTTTAAAGATCAACAGTATTAATCATCATGAAAGAAAGCAATGAGGAGTCTTCCAAAAAAAAAAAAAGAAAAAAGAAAAAAAAAAGAGAAAGCAATGAGGAGTTGTGTCAATAAATGGAGTTCAGTTCCTCTTCCTTTACATGGGAGCGAAAAACATTTTTAATCATCAAGAAAAGAAAAAAAGTCATGGGATCTTCATGGTTTAACATGTTCTTCCTTAATTTCATTCATTGTTCTTCATTTGTACACACATTTTTTATCGTGTCCCAATCTTAAGATATGATCAAAATCGACACGTGATGCCAAAATGTAGGGGTGCAAGGAATGTTGGATGTATGCCCACAAAGTCACTTGTTTGATGTAATAACTTTTGGAATACTCATTATGTTAAACTATTATTTGTTTAATGAAGGGCAAAACTTATTGTTAATCACTGTTTATTGTATTATGTGTTTAAGCAATAGGGGAATCCAAGGAGTGTATTTGTTCTAAGAGAGAAGTGATCGAGGTAAGTTAGGTTAACGTGACCTTTCTCTTATGTTCATTCCTAAAACATTCATAGCCATAGGATTGCCAATTGGGCATTGACAATCCGCTAAGGTTAGTATGCGTTATGTTGACTCAAGCGTGAATATGACCTAGTCTCAAGTCATGTAGTATTGGACACTAAGACAAACACATAGGTGCTCGAAAGGGTAATCGAGTACACTGAATAACGATCAAAAGAGAGTTCAAACATACATGTCATGTGAGAGCTCATAGGTTGCAATATGCAAAGTAGTCTTTTTACCTAAGGCATCATAGTTGTCTAATGGGTAGGTCTTTGATCTTTGACAATGTCAAAGACATTCCATTGAGAGTGTCAACGTATAGATTCGAAATATGACGGTAAATTTAACTGATTTTTTTACGTCCTTTACGCGACAAATTGTTTGTCGTGCAAGAAACTTTGCCAAGACGAAAAAACCATCTGTCGCACAAACTCAAATGCGACTAAGGATTCGTTGCGCAAAATTTATAGCAACGAATAGATACATAATTGATTATAATTATGAAATTTACGTAAACATAGATCTTTTGTCACATCCAGGCCCGGGCCCCTACCACATCCTGAGCTTGACTCCACCGTAGCACGGTATTGTCCACTTTGGGCCCCTACCATGCCCTCACGGTTTTTTGTTTCTGGGAATTCACATGAGAACTTCCCAGTGGATCACCCATCCTGGGATTGCTCTCACGCGAACTCGCTTAACTTTAGAGTTCCTATGGAATCCGAAGCCAGTGAGCTCCCAAAAGCCCTCATGCTAAAAGAGGTGGGCATGTACATATAAGGCATAGAGGATCCACTCCCCTGAGCGATGTGGGATCTCACAACTTATATGTACATGCCCACCTCCTTTAGCACGAGGCCTTTTGGGAGCTCACTAGCTTAGGATTCCATAGGAACTCCGAAGTTAAGTGAGCTCGCGCAAGAGCAATGCCATGATGAGTGACCCACTGGGAAGTTCTCGTGTGAGTTCCCAGAAACAAAACCGTGAAGGCGTGGTGGGGGCCCAAAGCGGACAATATCGTGCTACGGTGGAGTCGAACCCGGGATGTGGTGGGGGCCTGGGCCGGGATGTGACAATTTGGTATCAGAGCAATCCCTGGCCGGAAGTGTGCCGAAGAGGATGTCGGGCCCCTAAAAGGGTGGATTGTGAGATCCCACATCACCCAGGGGAGTGGATCCTCTATGCCTTATATGTAGATACCCACCTCTAATTTGCACGAGGCCTTTGGGAGCTCACTGGCTTCGAGTTTCGTAGGAACTCCGAAGTTAAGCGAGAAAGGGGCCAGAGCATTCCTAGGATGGGTGACCCACTAGGAAGTTCTGCTCGCGTAAGTTCCCAAAAATTAAATCGTGAGGGCGTGGTCGGGGCCCAAAGCGGACACTATTGTGCTACGACAGAGTCGAGCTCGAGATGTGGTGGGGGCCCGGACAGGGATGTGACAATTTCCTCGTCGGCATTCTTCCGACAAGGGATTGGCTTTGATACCAAATTGTCACATCCTGGCCCGGGCCCTCACTACATCCCAAGCTCGACTTCGCCGTAGCACGATATTGTCCGTTCTTGGGCCAAGATGTGACAATTTCCTCGTTGGCACACTTCCGACCAGGGATTGGCTCTGATACCAAATTGTCACATCCTGGCCCAGACCCCCACCACATCCCGGGCTCGACTCCTCCGTATCAAGATATTGTCCGTTTTGGGCCCCGACCACACCCTCACAGTTTTGTTTCTGGGAACTCACGTGAGCAGAACTTCCCAGTGGGTCACCCATCCTGGGAATGCTCTAGCCCCTTTCTTGCTTAACTTCGGAGTTTCTACGGAACCCGAAGCCAGTGAGCTCCCAAAAGGCCTCGTGCTAATTGAAGGTGGGTGTCTACATATAAGGCATAGAGGATCTACTCCCCTGGGCGATGTGAGATCTCACATCTTTATTATCTATATTTACATAAATTTCATAATCACAAACAAATATTCAATTATAATATTTATTCTAAAAATAATAGAAAACTTAAATAAATTAAATTAACCAATTCGATTATTTAAACAACAAAACATGAATTAAAGGCTAATTAAATCCAAATACATAACTTAAAATAAAACCTTAAAAATAAATATTGTCCTAAAAAACATAAATTTAAAACTACTCCATCGGTCCGCCATTCCGCTCCACGTCATAACGCCACTGCTTGTAACCCATCTTCAACGTCTCCTCCATCAATTTCATCAACTCTTCATTCGTATCATCAAGAGTATAGTTACACTGTTACACATATATGCAAATAATTATTCACAACATAAAAAAATAAAAATAAAAACAGTTTCGCAAAATTCATTATTTTCAACATTTGTCACACTTACTAATAGTTGATCCATCACCGCCTTCTTCATGTCCCTGGGCACATATTTCTAACAGTGTCACTCAGCAATAGGACAATTGTTCCGCATTGCTAAACCAATTGAATGCGCAAACTCCGCATATTTCGTCATATCATGGGGTCTGGGAGGCATGCTTTGCATACGGTTTCTTTCCTCCATTCGAGCCTGGACTCCCGTTCTCCTACTGTCCATATTATCTGCCATCAGGTGTACAAAAGAATGTGAAGAAAACTGCAAAACAATTTGTACTTATAAAGAACACATAACACTTTACGCAATGAACAGTTCGTCATGCGTTGATGACCTCCACCTTTGCTCGACGAAACCTTCATCATGCAAAGTTTGAAATAAATACGCAATAAATGACACAACTTCAACGCCACCGACCATGGCTTTGCACGATGAAGTTTTGTCCCTCAACGTTCTGCTCGACCAAACCTTCGTCGTGTAACTAAGCGGTAAATACGCAGTAAATACGACGACTTAAATGCTAACCAAACGTTTGACAGTGTTTTTGCACGACAAAATCTCGTTCCTCAAAGTTTATAGCTACAAAGGTTTTGTCGTGTAAAGCCTTGCACAACTAATTGAAAATATTTATTTTATTTCATCTAGAAAACAGTTTATGAAAATACTTGTAAGATCCCACATCGCTCAGAGATGTGGATCCTATAAGCCTTATTTGTATATTCCCATCTCTACCTAGCACAAGGCCTTTTGGGAGCTCACTGGCTTCGGATTCCGTAGGAACTCCGAAGTTAAGCGAGTTCGTGCAAGAGCAATCCCATGATGGGTGACCCACGTGGAAGTTCTCGTGTGAGTTCCCAGAAACAAAACCGTGAGGGCGTGGTCGGGGCCCAAAGCTGACAATATCGTGCTACGGCGGAGTCGTGCCCGGAATATGGTGGGGGCCCAGGCCGGGATTTGACAATACTAATGTCAATATTATAGTATTTTGGAAATATGTTCTTCAGACGAAACAAAATAAATATAGTACATATAAATTTATTCTTCTAAGTAATAATTCAGTGGCATTATTTAATAAACCATAAATAGATTAATAAAAAAAAAACTACTCTAATCAACCACTCTGTGCCACTTTGCGTCAAGTTCAACATCAAACTTCAACTCTCGGAAACGATACTTGAACACGACGTCGATGCACTTCATCAGATTTGCGTCCCTTTTTCATTGTCCCAATCAGGCTGATATGCAAAAATAAATAAATTATACATATTGATAGGAGCATATTTATGCGACTTAGTTAGCTTGTTTTCTTGCATTTAGTTAGCTAAACTATGTTAATTATAGTGTTTAAAGTTATTTTCGTCCAATTTCAGGTTCTAAGTGTCAAAGTGACAAAAAGAGGCAATTTGGAACGTTCTAGAGCATTTTTGGGCCAAGATTGGATAGTGCAAACATGGAGGCTTGAGGATGGACGAATTTGAAGAAAGGAATGCTTGGAATCAGCCAAGAAAGGTGGAGAATTAAATTCAAGTTCAGAAAGATAAGATTGAAGAAAGAAATAAGGAACATTATCTCTAGCCTTATCACCTTATCTTATCTTATCATTGCCTTATCTTATCTTTCCATATTTTAAGCCATATAAGGGGGGCCATATTTGATTCTTATCACCAAAAATTGGGGGTTCTAGAAGCCTAAAAACGTGCTAAAACCTGAATTAAAACATGTGCTTCACATTCCCTATATCTCTGGCGCCTAGACCTTGTTCTAGAAGTCCTCAGCCTTGCCGCACCCTTATCCTCTGATTCCTTAAGATTTCCTACTCCTAAACTACTTTGGAAACCCTCCCAGCCGTGCCCTACTCCTCCCTATATATATACATCTCTGCCGCACAAATAAAACACCATTCACAGCCCCAAATTCACTCCTACATAATCCTGCCGCAACCCTTCATAATTCAGCCCTTCCATCCATCTTCCACACCCCTTGCCGCACCTACCACCTATCCACACCACCTTCATACATCCATACACTCCACCAGCCACTTGTGCCGCAGCCTAGCAAGGAGGAAGGACAAGAGAAACAGCCTTGGAGCGTGCTTGCACCCAATCTGATTGTTGGGCGTTCTAGGTGTCTTCTACCTTATGTTTTCAATGTTTAATTTAATTTCTCTTGTTCTTGCTGTAATTATGAGTGGCTAAACCCCTAATTAGCTAGGGGGAAGTTTGAAGCCATGAACATGCTTGAGATATGAATTGATTCCTGCCAATTGCGATTTAATAAGTTGTGAATGCAATTCTATTAACTGTTTTATTCAGAACTTGTTCTTGTTTGTTAATTAAGGATGCATACTTAGTTTTCATGCATGAACTTGATGTTAGAATATAAATAAGTTTCACCTAATCGTTACAAGTTTATATTCATGAGTAGTGAAGGTTGCTGTCACAATCGCGTTAATTGAATTCTTGACAAACGTATCATGCAGTCATAGTTACAAATGTCTCGTCAACACTTATGATTTTCATTGAACGTAATGATCTTTGATTGTATCTCTATTATGCATTTATGTAGGGGACTTTTGGAGAATGATTTGAGTTGTTGCATGCATTCATCCAATTCAATGAGTAAAGGAAAATCTGACGGTTAATTAGTGCAATTCACGGTTAATCTGGGGTGTTGAGCTTCATAATTTATTGAAAAGCAATTGGAAATTGATTCATGTACAAGTGTGTCATGTGTGGAGAATGGACCTCTAGCTAATCCATCAACCATCAAAGTTTTCAAATTCGTTTTACAATCTGCCCAGTTTTACATTCTGTTTTGTTTTGTTTTAAATTCGTCCAAACCAAACCCCCCCCCTTTTACTTTCTTGTTCACAAGTGTTTAAATCTGTTTTGTGTGTGTTTTTAAGTACTTTGAGTCAAGCCAAAACCCTATTTTCGTCCAAAGTAGTGTTTAGAGTCTGAAACTGCCCAATTTGTGTTTTTAGGCAGTTTTGAGTGTTTTCAACCCATTCTGAGTCTTTTGAGGTCTTTGAGTCTATTCAAACGTTTTTAACTTTATTTTTATGTTTTTGAGTCAGTTTAGAGGTTATTAGCAAGCCCTCCTAATCCTCGGTCCAGAACGATCCCTACTTGCATACTTACTACAATTGATAACAAGAGGGTTTAATTTGAGTGCTTAACTAAAATCCACATCATATTTTGGCACCATTGCCGGGGATTAGGAACTTTGCTAATCCCCCAGTTTTTCCCCCTTTGTTTCTTTTCGTGTCTTTTGTTTTTAGTTTCTGTTTTGTTTTGTTTATTTTATTTTTGATATTTGATTTAGTTTTCTTTCGTTGAGTTCAGGTACTAGAGAAGTCAGACATGGCAATTTCTAATATTCAAGCTCAAATAGTGAATCTTACTTCTCTATTGTCACAGCACATCGAAAGGATCACAATGCAAAGTGCCCCTGCATATGGTTTGCAAGGATATCAAGCCCATGAACGTCCACAAAGAGGTTGGGAGAATGTCGACACCTGGGGTTTTCAAAGCCCTAATCAATCGAGAAACGACTTGTTTTCCAACACGTACAATTCAGATTGGGTTGATCATTCAAATTCTATGTGGTGGGAACCTCAACAAGGTCAACACGAAGCATATTGGCAGCCATATGAGGAGTTCTATTCTAGCCCTATGCAGCCTTCCTTGCAACAAATCCAACCAAATTCAGGTTCGTCCATGGATAATGATCAAATTATTCAATTACTAACCACTTTGGTGCAGGGGCAGCAAAATCAAATCACAGAAATACACAATTACACCAAAGAGGTGCAAAATCAAGCCAAGGAGGTTCAACAAGAAGAATTTTGGCAGCTATATGAGGAATTCTATGCAAAGCCTATGCAGCCACCATAACCTTCCCTGCAACAATTCCAAACAAATTCAGGTTCGTCAATTAGTTATGATGAAATTCTTGATGTACTAACCTCTATGGGGCAGGGATTACAAAATCGAGCCAAGGAGTTGAGTGAATTGAAGAATCAAATGGGAGAGATCGCAGAATTCATGGGACAAATTCAAGAACGAAGTGAACTCTCCAACTCAACTATTGAAAATTCAGTGGGAGATTTTGAAATCATTGAAGCAACCATCTTGGACAGTGGCATGGAGGTTGGAGACAAACCCAAAACATCCAAAACATGCCACAACATGGATGAACAACTGCTGTTTGAAGAAGAGGAAGAAGACAAGGCCAAGGCAAGCTTGGAAGAAGCTTTGCCGCAGCCCCCCAAAGATCCCACACCACCCACTTTAGGTAAGGTAGTTCCATATTCAATACTTTCTGACCCCGTTACACCAAATGTGCCTATTCCTTGCAGATTCAATGAAGAAGAGTGTGAGAAAGGCATCGTCGAAACCTTTCCAACGATTCAAGAGAAAGAGGTGGCTGGGGATTGTCTTGACTTAATCAAAGAGGATGTGCTTGCAACAACAATTCCTAATGAAGTTGAATTTTATGACACGGGACAAGACAACACCAAAACCACCCAATCTGGCCTAAATCTCTAATCTTCAATCTTTTGAAGTCGTGTTTGTTCTTGAATTCGTGTTAGAGCACAAGGTAAGCCACCTCCCCGAATTTCAAATTCGTTTTATACTAACATGTTGTTAATGATTTAGGCACCCATTCTTGAATTTAAACCGTTACCAGATCATTTCAACTACCATCTCCCATTCAAAGATAAAGGAGAGGTAACATCCGGCTGATCGACGTTAAAGCAAGCGCTTATTGGGAGGCAACCCATGCATTCGAATAAAGAAGACCTAGGAACAACCGGCTCAAACCCAAATTTGCGTTCCTAACTCTACTCCTTATTGCATTTACTTTGCCTTATTAGTGTCATGTTAGTAACGTGTTATTTTCTGTGTGTTTTGTTTGAAACATTGAGGACAATGTTTGGTTTAAGTGGGGGGGGGGGGGGGGGGTAAACAAAGTGTTTTTATGAAAAATTTGTGGGATTTTATCACCTATCACTTCGAATGTTGTTTTTCACTGTTTTTATGTGTTTTAGTGTGTTTTGAAGCTTTTTAGTGTGTCTTGACATAAAAATCCGAAAATTTGATAAAAATTTGAAAAATTGTTTTGAACAACCCAAAAAGAGTTGTTTTTGTGTGTTTGTTTGTGTTGTAGGGTACCTTCCAACACAATGATGAGGATTTGGTTTTTAATTGCATGACTATTCAAGAAAGTTGTAAACATGGATGGAAGTCTGATTTACTCTTTGGTTTATGCTTGATTGTGGTTATAATTCATGAATTCATGTCTAATCGAAAAGAAAAAAATCAGTTGTGTAACATGCTTGAAGGAAGAAACTCAAACTAACGCTACAACCCTGAGAGACTTGAGCCTAAAACGTTCTTTGGAGAGTTTATAATCTGTGATTCTTTGTTTTCTAAACTCGTTGCATGATCTCATTATTCTTTGCTTGGTTGCTACTTAGAAGGCGTTTCATCATATAGTTCCAAATACTAGAACTCATATCCGTTTCATTCAAAGCATAAAATTGAATCTCATAACACATAAACAAGATGAAGTTGTGTAGTGAACTAGAGCCAAAAAGCCTTACCCCTATGCATTATGTTTTGTAGGATTAACCTCGTTGAGCCTTGTTTAGCCTATGTTTTTTTTGTTAACCCACATCATCCTTACCTAGCCTAGAATAGGACCATCCTTACCCTTGTTCTTAAGGCATAGTGAAGCATGACCTAGAGTGAATTCCCCGATGTTCGTTATTGGGCAGCAAAATAGGTGTGGGGGAAGGGTTTCAACGTGAGTATGTGTGTGCCTACCAAACAAAGAGGGCACGGGTTAAAAAAAAAAAAAAAAAAAAAAAAAAAAAAAGGAGAAAAGGAAGAAAATTCGTGAGCAAAAGAAAAGAAAAAGAAAAGTATGTGAAAAAGTGTGAAAAGTGTTCAAAAGAAGTGAGAATAAGCTCACAAGTGTTGATTGTTGAAGAAAGGGTCCAAAAAGTTGAATTCGGCCCTAAATATGTATGATTCTTCCCCTTGTGTGTCAAAGTTTGTGGCTGCATTCAAGAGGGAGTTCTAAGTGTCGATTTCATTACTTTGCTTGCTATTGCTTTAAGAACGTTTGTTTTCCTTACCTTTCTTTGTTAGCCAATTACCCTAGCCCCGTTACAACCCTTAACTTCTATCTTTGGTGTTGTGTGATCAATAATGTGGAGTTTGGGATTGGTATGAGCATATGGTATCTCTGGTTCTCGCATCTAAGTAGGAGCATTCCATTCATTAGATCATATCTATACATGCTTAAAAACTCCAGAAATTGCTTTCTTTGTTATAAACATATGTGAGTGTTCGTTTTCATGTTTACATCAATCTTCTCACATATACCTAGTGTAGGGTGTGTAGTTAGAAAATCTGAGTGCAAATAAGAGTGAAACCGGTAAGGAATTGAGTGAATTCTCTAAGGCATGTTATTATGTTCAAAACATTGTTTTAATTGGTTAAATGCGAGCTAATGAATGGTGACTGTGATTAAGTATGTGCCCGAGGGTGGGGATGACTAAAATCTATGGTTGTGATAATCTTTAATATGTCATGTGCATTGGAAATCCCTGAGGTGAACGTTGGAAGGTTTAGATTATGTTTTGTTTGTTTGTTTTGCTCGAGGACTAGCAAAAGCTAAGTGTGGGGGAATTTGATAGGAGCATATTTATGCGACTTAGTTAGCTTGTTTTCTTGCATTTAGTTAGCTAAACTATGTTAATTATAGTGTTTAAAGTTATTTTCGTCCAATTTCAGGTTCTAAGTGTCAAAGTGACAAAAAGAGGCAATTTGGAGCGTTCTAGAGCATTTTTGGGCCAAGATTGGATAGTGCAAACATGGAGGCTTGAGGATGGACGAATTTGAAGAAAGGAATGCTTGGAATCAGCCAAGAAAGGTGGAGAATTAAATTCAAGTTCAGAAAGATAAGATTGAAGCAAGAAATAAGGAACATTATCTCTAACCTTATCACCTTATCTTATCTTATCCTTGCCTTATCTTATCTTTCCATATTTTTAGCCAAATAAGGAGGGCCATATCTGATTCTTATCACCTAAAATTGGGGGTTCTAGAAGCCTAAAAACGTGCTAAAACCTGAATTAAAACATGTGCTTCGCATTCCCTATATTTCTGGCGCCTAGACCTTGTTCTAGAAGTCCTCAGCCTTGCCGCACCCTTATCCTTTGATTCCTTAAGATTTCCTACTCCTAAACTACTTTGGAAACCCTCCCAGCCGTGCCCTACTCCTCCCTATATATATACATCTCTGCCGCACAAATAAAACACCATTCACAGCCCTAAATTCACTCCTACATAATCCTGCCGCAACCCTTCATAATTCAGCCCTTCCATCCATCTTCCACACCCCTTGCCGCACCTACCACCTATCCACACCACCTTCATACATCCATACACTCCACCAGCCACTTGTGCCGCAGCCTAGCGGGGAGGAAGGATAAGAGAAACAGCCTTGGATCGTGCTTGCACCCAATCTGATTGTTGGGCGTTCTAGGTGTCTTCTACCTTATGTTTTCAATGTTTAATTTAATTTCTCTTAGTCTTGCTGTAATTATGAGTGGCTAAACCCTAATTAGCTAGGGGGAAGTTTGAAGCCATGAACATGCTTGAGATATGAATTGATTCCTGCCAATTGCGATTTAATAAGTTGTGAATGCAATTCTATTAACTGTTTTATTCAGAACTTGTTCTTGTTTGTTAATTAAGGATGCATACTTAGTTTTCATGCATGAACTTGATGTTAGAATATAAATAAGTTTCACCTAATCGTTACAAGTTTATATTCATGAGTAGTGAAGGTTGCTGTCACAATCGCGTTAATTGAATTCTTGACAAACGTATCATGCAGTCATAGTTACAAATGTCTCGTCAACACTTATGATTTTCATTGAACGTAATGATCTTTGATTGTATCTCTATTATGCATTCATGTAGGGGACTTTTGGAGAATGATTTGAGTTGTTGCATGCATTCATCCAATTCAATGAGTAAAGGAAAATCTGACGGTTAATTAGTGCAATTCACGGTTAATCTGGGGTGTTGAGCTTCATAATTTATTGAAAAGCAATTGGAAATTGATTCATGTACAAGTGTGTCATGTGTGGAGAATGGACCTCTAGCTAATCCATCAACCATCAAAGTTTTCAAATTCGTTTTACAATCTGCCCAGTTTTACATTCTGTTTTGTTTTGTTTTAAATTCGTCCAAACCAAACCCCCCCCCTTTCACTTTCTTGTTCCCAAGTGTTTAAATCTGTTTTGTGTGTGTTTTTAAGTACTTTGAGTCAAGCCAAAACCCTATTTTCGTCCAAAGTAGTGTTTAGAGTCTGAAACTGCCCAATTTGTGTTTTTAGGCAGTTTTGAGTGTTTTTCAACCCATTCTGAGTCTTTTGAGTTTGTTTTGAGGTCTTTGAGTCTATTCAAACGTTTTTAACTTTATTTTTATGTTTTTGAGTCAGTTTAGAGGTTATTAGCAAGCCCTCCTAATCCTCTGTCCAGAACGATCCCTACTTGCATACTTACTACAGTTGATAACAAGAGGGTTTAATTTGAGTGCTTAACTAAAATCCACATCACATATCAATGTTATATTTTATCTAAAGAACTAAATTATTATTTAACTAATTAATAATTTACACGTACCGCTAACGCATCGATCACGTCCGTCTTTATTTCCTCGGGGACATATCTTCAAGACTCCCAATCCACTTTGTATTTGTCACGTACCAATACCCCGACGTCGCTCCTAAACTTGTTGACCATATCCGACTTCTCATATCCTACTAATTCTATGTAAGTGATTTGGTAGTGGCTCTTAGTAGATGAATTGTATCGAACACATATGTTGCAGCTCTCTTCTTTTTCTTGTCTACCAACAAAATAAAAACTTATATTAGTCTGCTTAAATATTTAATTAATTTACACAATGAACAAAATTTAGTACGTATTACCTTTCTCAGAACCTTTGCCCTGTACTCCCTTTGATGAACTACCAGAGTCTGCCATCGTGTACGGAAAAAAAAACAAAAATTGGAATAATAATTCAGTGAAAGTAAAGAGTTTTCAGATTGAATTGTGAAGCGACATAGCGAAAATGTCAATTTAAAGAAATTCTGCTTTCTTTGCCTGACAAAACCTTCGTCGCGCCAAACCATGGAGTAAATACCACATTCAACACTTTGACTAACAATTGACAGTCTAGTAAATGTTTGGACCTTTGTGCGATGAAACATTTGTCGCTCAAACTGACACACGTTGTGCTATTTTTGGAGCCAAAATACAAGAATTCGTGTGTTTTTCAGCAAACCTTTGCACGACGAAGAGGTTTTTTTTTGTCTCACAAACTGTTTTTGCACGACGAAACATGTCACACAAGTTGTTTGTCCCATTAAATTTTTTTCGACGAAGTTCCGTCACGCTAACCTGTTTTGCTCGACGAATTTCCTGTCGTTGCATAAAATTTGGTAGCACAAATGGTTTTTTCTACTAGTGTGCAGTTAGGGAGAGGATCATCTGAGCTTTCTTGGTGGAAGAGTAGAAGATTGTTAAGAAGGTTTTGAAGATTCAAAAGGCTAAGGAAAAGCAAGCGGAGAAAGGAGCCAAACATTGATAGTCGTTTGAATGAATTATAAGAAATGGTTGAGTGAGATTTTGTCGTTAGGTTTTGTTGATTGATGAATTTGGATCTTAGATTGGAATGCTTTTATTATTATATGCTGCTCAGTTACTGGGTTAATTTCGTTTCAATGATAACTAATCCCCTGATTCTTCCTTTGTGATAAAAAAAAATTGTTCTTGTCAAGTTAAACACTAAAAGTGACATTCAAAAAAATAGAAAGTGTATTCTAAATTCAGTAATACAAAGGATCAACACAACTGTCACACCAATAGCATCTAAAAAATGTAGAGTTCATCCGGCCACAGTAACAAAGAGGCCGGAACCCCATCAAAACCCGAAATTACGTGCTCCTTTGATGGACAAACATTACTCGTCCCATCTCCTTCTTGTGTCCAAGATGCAACCTTTGAATAAGCAAAAGGATCTGCAGAAGTAGACTTGTCTATCAATAGAGTCAAATCGATTATTGTACATCTGTATGATTGAATCAATCGAGTTAGCTAGTAGGTTTAATTCCGTGTTTATCACTCTAGCTTCTATGAGTAAATAAATTTTAGTTTTGAGATATGATACAAATGTCCCTACTTTGCCTATAATACTGACATGCCCCGATCCCCATATCCTTCAAGCACCAGAATGGGCACGTGTTGGCTGACACCCGAGGGTGACGAAGCCATTTTAACATGCATGCAAGTTGAAGAAAGAACGAACATAAATAAAATATGTAAATTTAAATTAATAATGAAATATGCAAATGCGGGAGCATGTTTAGAGCATACAACTAATCAAGAATACCGCGAAAAGAATATTATAAAAATGTACAATTACAAAAAAAGGGATCCTACACTGAGAGGACTCGAAGATACCGATACGAGAGTGCCTAGATCGTATGCCTCGATTCTAAGTCCCCAAAGGGGTGCAAAACAAAGCGTGGATGGACCACAGCTTATAATAATAATAATAATAATAATAATAATAATAATAATAATAATAATAAGTAAAATCATTTTTCTTTTGAACATACTAACCCCTTGTTTTGAAAATGCATATATGTATATATGTAGGTTTTTTTGAAAACCCTAACATGCCATGAAAACCTTCGTAAAGCATATATGTATAAAACAATGCTTAGTAATGGTAACATGGTCGCCTAAAGGAAAATCCATAAAACCTTCATAAATCATAAAATAGTGTACTTAACTAGGGGTATCATAGTCGCCCGAAGGCATATCCATCACTTGAGGGTGAAGTGTTAACCACATTGAAATGTCTGGGAATTGAAGAGAAAATCAAGAAGGAAGATGAATAAGGATGAACACAGAGATCTTAGAGAGGGAGAGAGATTTAGAGAGAAATGTGCTTTTGTATTAATTGATAGAATGAAGGTTACACAACTGTTTTTATAAGAGAAATCATAACTACTCTAACCAAATACTAACAAACTTACTAACTGTATTGCTAACTGTATTTTTAACTATATTACTGACTTGTACCCTTAATACTCCCCCTCAATCTCAACTGGGGTATCCCAGTTTGAGATTGCAGCAGAGTCTGAAATATGGACAAATGGTTTAGTTTCTTCTCAACTGCAGTGACACGCCCCGACCCAGATATTCCCAGAATACCAGGATAGGCACGTGCTGGCCGACACTCGAGGGTGACGAAAGCCATTAATTGATAAAAAAAAGATAAGAATAAGAAATAAATAAGGGTTAGGAATTCAAATACAATGGATTAACAATTTAGGAACGTGTTCAGAGCATACAACTAAACCTAATCACTAAAAAGAATTAAGGTAAAATTAAATGAATAAAGGAGTGGGTCCTACACTGAGCGGACTCGAAGATGTTGATGCGGAAGTGCCTTGACGCCGGGATTGTATGCCTCGATTCTATGTCCTCAATGGGGGCGCAAAACAAGGGTGAGTGGACTAAGTTTATATATACATAATACGAAAACAGTTATGAACATACTAACCCCCACAATTTAAAATGAAAGCTACTAGCATAGTAAGTGATAGCTTTTTCAAACCCTCTAGCATGCCATAAAACCAATCGTATATCCATCTGCAAATCAATCTCAGAAATCATCTCAGGAAGCATAACACAAGTTATGCTGCTAGTGAGTATCACCGAATAATAATAACTCTCGGCCCAATGCCTCTCCGTGGTCTCTGCGCCCGTAACCAGAGATTATTTCTCCCGGCCCAATGCCTGCTCCATGTCCCTCAGCTCATAGCTAGGGATTATTTCTCCCGGCCTCAATGCCAACACCAGATCCTCGCCCCAGGCGGCATGGTGTTCACTAGGTACGCACAAAACAAGTTTCTAAAATACAACTTCGTAGCATAAGTTCATCCATCCACCATACTATGAATAGGTGTTCTAAAAGCATTTGAAACACATTCTTAGCATCCTATCGTCATCGATCAGATAGTCTACCAGAATGAGGGTTATATAGAAAATACGATATAATGAAAATAGTTCAAATATTCCTATAATCAATCATAATCAAATCATCATGCTTCTTGTAAAGTATTCATCAAATCAATAAATCTGCAAGGCATGCTATTTATATATGCAATTCTATAATTAAAACATGTTATTATTGAAGGTGGTCCACTCACAGTACTTAACCGCCAAAAGCTGCGCCACTAGCGAAGACGGAACGTCACAATAATTGTCCCTAAGCACATAAAGGGTACACTTGGTCATACTCTAGTCAAACGATTTAATTTGGGAAAATATTGGACGTCGAATTACCCTAAGAAGGGTCTCGTTTAAATTTCGTAAAAGTCAATAGAATATTCCCCGTAAAGCGTTTGGTCTTGTTAGGGTTTAGGGTTTGAAAGGTTAAAGGGTTTAGTACTTAAGGCCCTAGGTTAAAAAGGTTTAGGATAAAAAGGATTAGGATTTATTGGGTTTTGGGTTTAGGGTTGGATAGGTTTAGGGAATAAAGGGGTGGTTTGGGCTTAGGCCCAAACCCATACACACACACGTGCACAGTACACACACACACACACGGCACAACACATACACACACGGCACTGCACATACACACACACACACATGCACATCACACACAACATACACACACACACACGGCCCAAAGGCCTCACACACAACACACACACACACACACATACGGCCCAAAGGCCTCACACACGTACACCACACACATGTGCACAGTACACACACACTGCACATGCACAGCACACACAACACACACACACACGCACGGCCCAAAGGCCTCACACACAGGGCCGGGCTTTAAGCCCTTTTAATAAGAACCGGCCTAAAGCCCTTCTCCTGCACAGCCCGAAGCCCTTTTTGGGTTTTCAGAACTAAAACTAAAAACAGAACGGGTTGGGCTTTTGGGTACACACAAGCCTAAAGCCCGAAGGCTTGGAAATGGCCTGAAATGCCTGTGTCGCGCTCGGAAGAGAAAGCCGGAGCTGTTACAGCTCCGGCCGACGATTTTTAAGTAAACTAAGGTCCAAGCTAAATACCAAAATGAAGAGGGAAGAGAGTTGAGTATTTTGGTACCCTTGTTTCGCCGTGGAACGGCCATGAGCGAACAGAAAAGTCCTCGAAGGTCACGGGTCCGCCGGAAAGTTGGGTGTGCTTTCCCCTGTGTTGTTTCTGAAGTAAAACCTAGGTAAGAAGGGAATGATTCGACTCAGAAATCACCACCATGAGTCACAAAAACGGAGAAAGGAAGAGATTCGACTTACCTGCTCGGAAAGAATGAAGGGAGGGTTCGTCGGAGCTTTGCTCTTGTGCCGTCGAGTTCTCAGGGATGCGAGAGGGAAGAAGGGAAGGTGTGAATGGTGAGGATGGTCTTGCGCGGCTGTAGCTCAAAGTGTGGATGAGTGCGTCTACGGTGAGAGATGGAAAAGAGCTGCGAGAGAAAGAGCTACAGAAGAGAGAGAGTTGCAGAGCTTCAAGAGTTTACAAGGAAAAATGAGAGAAAGACGGGAGAGAGAAGGGAACCGGGAACAAAAGTCACAGGTGGGCCCTTTGGGCACACCATTTAACACCCAAAAATAATTTTAAAAGAAAAAGATCCCCAAACTTAGTATAAAAATACAAAAATACCCTTTTATAAAGTAAAACTCGGGACGAGTTGTTTCATCTCCCGTTGTGGTCGCGAAAACTGACAATTCAAAGTTCTTCCCAACTAGTCTAGCCCTAACTTTCGCAGACTTCCAAACCAACAGAAGCATCATTATGTTTACATATGTTATCAATAAGTCTCTGATCTTTAAGTAGTTTTCTATTATACACAACTTCGTGTTCCTCTAGATCAACAAACTCTTTACTCTTCTTAACGGACACAACACAACAAATAGCAACCCATCTGAATTCTCATCACACCAAACCAAAACCCACAAAGTTCTGCTCACTGATATCACTTGTTGATAAAATGCACAGATGCTACTTGCTCATATAAAAAATTCCAATATTCCCATCAAAACATCCAACATTTCACTGCCTCTCGCATGAGTTTGCATAAGTTGTCGGGATATCTTTAATTGCCAAGTGCAACCAGTGCTAATGCAAGCGGCTTACTCACCCAGTCCTTCAACCTCATGTTCACAAGGTTCATCTCAAACTTAATAACCCGAGACATGGAACTTTAGCGGTCACCTAGCACACCTGTTACTTGAAGAAAATAATTTTTTTTTTCAGAGCCATAAGAAGTTCCTTTCTCCACTCCCAATTACCAGGAGAAGCGACATACATTTAGCAATGATAGGACTTTAAATCCTAGTATATATGGAGGACATTCTGTTGGTGGTACTGGCACCTATAGAGAAGCAGCCATACGCAAGCAACCAATTGCTTCCAAAACTTCAAATATCGTCAACAGTCGATTTACTCCAGCAAAAGCATCTACCACTCCCAAGAGATTTATGGAGCCAAAGAATCATGCATCGCTTCCTGTTTCACACACTCCGCAGAAGACAGTGAGTACAACTCGTAGAGCATCATTGCCATTAGCAAGAGCTGCAACTCAACAGACATATACATACTCGTGTTGTGTGTATGTGTTGTATGATTACCCACTAAGCACAAAAATATGAACATAGTCTTTCCTTATCATATCATAAATCCATGGGAGTTATAGCTCAAATCATCATCATAAATCCATATTCACAAATCCATAATATTTCATAAAGTGTAAATCCAATAATTCATAACGTTTCATAAAACGTAAATTCGATAAATCATAAATATATTTCATGAAACATAAAATCAGGGAATCATGTTTTTCATGAATGCAAGCCTAATATTTTTATAAAAATATGCAATTTGAGAAGGGCCACTCACAGATACTCCGTCGCTGAAGAGCCGTTCAAATTAGAGAGGACAAGATCGCCACTAACAAACGCAGCTAAGCACATAAAAGGGCTAATTAGTAAAACCCTACTAAAACAATTGATTTTGGGAAAACGGAGTGCGGATTTGGAATCAGGGGGTCGAAATACCCTAAGAGGGGTCCCGGGCAAATTTTGTAAAAAGTCAATAGTCAACCCAAAAAAACGAAGATGCCGAGCCGGTCAACTACGTTCAAACTTTAAAATTTCACTAAACAGATGCTAAAAGTGGATTTGGGGCATCAAAATTAGCCTAGGATAGGTCGTGACGAAAATCCAAAAAAGTCAACACAAACTCAACATAGGGAATATTCTAGAGAGAATTGAAATATTCCAAGAAAG
Source organism: Cotoneaster glaucophyllus (assembly GCA_036320875.1). Lineage (NCBI taxonomy): Eukaryota > Viridiplantae > Streptophyta > Magnoliopsida > Rosales > Rosaceae > Cotoneaster > Cotoneaster glaucophyllus. The sequence continues at coordinate 3,474,712 of CM070071.1, forward strand.
ATTCCAGGAATATTCCATTTTCCTCCTCTCACCTTCGGTTGCAAGGCCTCGCCGGAATCTGGAATTTCTTGCCGGATTTTTAACTAATTTTCAAAGCTTAATAACTCATTCGTTTCTCAATCAAATTTGACCCATTATATATCAAAACGAAGCTAGGGAAGTGTAGAACAACATTATATATATATATATATATATATATATATATATATATATATATATATATATATATATATATATATATATATATGGAAGCCAAATGGTGGCCGAAATTTGACCTATTATATGAAAATTCATCTACTCAACGAGAGAGATCCAAATATGATGGCTTCAGGTCTCATCTTCGCCGGAATTGTCTGTAAATTGGTTGGGAAACTCATGGTTCAAAACTTTGATCCTGGAATCATGTCCGTGCGCCAAATTTCAGCGAACAAATGTCATATTGTTCTTCGTAAGGTCTAGAGGAGTGATTTGATGGTGGTTTGGGTTTGAAACTCGCCAGAATGGTGAAGGGTGATGTGTGTGTTTTACCGAAAAATGAGAGAGAGTTGAGAGTGGTTCTAGAGAGAGAGACGAGGGAAACGGAGAGAAAAAAAAAAAGAAAAAAAGGAGAGAGCATTCCAAAATAATGGGGGTGGGCCCCACGTGGCACACTCAAATGCAACATGTGTCCAAATGCAATTTACAAAAATGCCTTCTACGTCCAAAGGTTCATAGAATCTTTGTTATAACTTCAAGTTCGATTTTGTCTATGCCCATGTGTCCGTATCAACTAGTACTTCAAGAATACGGTAAAATAATAGCTCATACACGTCACAAAATGATAGTCAACGAAATTTAACAATCTTGCCTCTAGGGGCATTTTGGTCAATTCACACATTTAAAATTAATAAAGCCGTGAAATTAGAGACGGATTGTTACAAACACTTTACAGGCACTAAGCCATTTATAAAGTTTAGGGAAAAAAAAGTTACATTATACATGTTTAATTTCAATCACATATGTAGTGCGCACATAAGTACATGTGTTATATATTACAAACATATGTTTTATATTATTTTGCCTATAATATATTACAAACACACGGGTAATTTCAGAGTCCCGCATTAACATACATCTATGGATTGGATATAGCAAGACAAAACAGCACCACACTACACAAAACAACAACTTAAACATGGAGAACTTAAACATGGAGATCGGTATAACAAGGACTAAAAAGCACTTTATCCCCTCCTTCTCGTGCTTCTTGGCTGCCTCCTGCTGCTAAATTTCTCTACAAACCATTCATGCTTCTTGTTTGCTAGTGTGTTCCCAGCAACCACCCCAACTATTAGACCACTAACAACTCCTGGAAAAACCACATACCAATCTAGTCCAATTTCAAACCCAGAGTCTTCATCTTCTTCCACAGCTGATGGTGGTGGCAGCGCTTCACATTTCCTTGACAAAGGCTTTCCACACAAACCTGAGTTTCCTTCGTATGAATTGTTTTCGAAAGTGTCAAATTGTTTGCCAACTGGTATTGGCCCCCAAAGAAGATTATGGGACACATCCCAATATTCAAGGAAAGTGAGTTGCACCAAATTACTGGGGATCCTTCCTGAGAGCTGGTTGTGGGAGAGATCTAATGACTCAACCATATTCAAGTTCCCCAACGATGATGGGATTTGACCGGTGAGAGCATTATTCGAAAGGTTAAGCAAAACAAGGCCTCTTAGATTCCCAATAACACTTGCTGGAATCTCTCCGTCAAATTTATTACCCGATAGGTCTATCAGTCTGAGAAGATATGGGGTCTTTTCATATTTCAGCACAACAGCTTTGGCAAAGATTGTGAGCGAGAATACATTAGCAAAGTAGGTAAAATCTCCATGTGAGTTGACGGACGAGAAGGTCTCAACATACGTGCGCTTGCTTTTGCCAACAAATTTCATGGAATTCCAGTTCTCAAAGTAGGTTGAGGGCAACATACCAGAAAAATCATTGTTAGACAAATCGATTATGCGGAGCTTGGGGAACTCATGCGTTGTTGCAGGGTTACCAATCACGCCATGAAATCCATTAGACCGCAAAATGAGAGCCAATAAGACTGGAAGTGCCCCTAACCAAGATGGGAAGATGTCACTGATATGATTGTTTCCGATGTTGAGAAACACCAACCGAGTGCAATTGGCAATTGATCTTGGTAGCCTTCCCCGTAACTGGTTGTAACTTAAATCAACTGATGCCAAGCTATTTACGGTTGGACATAACGAAGAAAGACCACCGTGAAAAGAATTGTTCTGCAGACTCAATTGTCCAAGATTACTGGAGTTCCCCAAACATTGAGGAAGCTTGCCGCTCAAGTTATTATTGGACAAATCAAGAGTGTGCAGATCATTCAAGTTGCAGAATGACGGTGATACTTCTCCACTGTAACCATTGTTTTCAACATCATAAATTCTGATGGATTGTGGTGGAATTGGCAGTGATCCTTGTAACTTGTTAAAGCTGAGAAATAAGTACAACAGATTCTGCCATGGAAAAGTTCGTGGATCTTGCTCAAACCCTGTTAAAAAGTTGCTGGCAAGATTGAGATTCTTCATTGTTTCTCTAGTTGCATTCCACAACCACTTTGGTATTTGGCCCCGAATGTTGTTGTCCTCAACGTCGAGGGTGTGCAACTCGTATTGATCATGTAAAAATTCTGGAAACTCTGTTAAGTTGCACGAATCCAGCATTAGAACTTGAAGCTTAGGAAAAGCAGCACTCATATTGGTTTTGAAATTCAGAGATAACTTGTTACTTGATAAGCGAAGATCCTCTAAAAATTTGAGCTTAGAAAGTAGATCAACTTCAACCAATCCACTCAAGTTGTTAAAGGAAAGGTCAAGGAATTGAAGATTTCGTAATTGGAAGAACGATTGAGGAATTTCTCCTTGTAATTTGTTTTGACTGAAGTCTAGATAGCTTAGTTGGGACAAGTTCATGAGGCAAGAGGGGATTGGACCAGTCATTTCATTATGCCCCAAGTATAGATATGCGAGTTGCGTCAGGTTAGTCAGAAAAGTTGGGAATTCTCCCCTTCTAGCATCATTAAGGCCTAAGAAGAAAAGGTTTGTTAGCTTTCCAACCCAAAACCAGGGATAAGAAGCTAATTGGTTTGTGAAAATGTATTTTGTAGAGTCATAAAATGCGTTAATGTTAAGGTAAGTGAGTTGGGTAAGGTTTCTGAGTGAGGACGGAAGATGAGGGTAGAAGGTACAGTGTGAGAGTCCTAGCACATTTAAGGAATGAAGGTTTCCGAGAGAAGAGGGCAATTGACCATAAAAATTCGTGAACGAAACGTCCAATGTCTTGAAGGAATTGGTCTTGTTGAAGTTAGGAAAATAACCGGTTAGGTATAAGTTTTCGAACAGATAAAGAACTTGTAAGCTTGGTAGGTGGAAAACGCCAACTGGGAATTCCCCATACAGCCCACAAACAGCGAGTCTGAGGGATATAAGAGAAGATGCATTGACCAAAACATCAGTCACAATGGAGTTTATGTCTACCAAATCAAGATGAAGTTGTTCGATGTTCATGGTCATATTTTGAACTAGGCTTATCAGGTTGTTCTTGGTCAGTTTCAAATTGTTGCTACGGGTGGGAAAGTTATGACTGACGGACAGATCAAGGGTTGAGAGCTTGGATAGCATTGAAATTTCTGATGGAATTTCGCCAGAAAAAAAAGAGTTTGAAAGGTTGAGATATGTTAGGCTCGCAAGATCATGCCCCAATCTTGATGGTATTTGAGAGAAATTGAAGTTGTTATCTGAGAGGTCAAGACTTTGCAAGTGAACAAGTTGAAAGAGGCTGCTGCTGGAGTTGATAGAACCATAGAGACAGCTGCTGCTTAGGTCAAGACCAATAACATGGCCAGAGACCTCATCACACTCGACACCATCCCACGAACAACAGTTACTTGTCCGATTCTGAGCATCTCCTTCTAGTGTCCAAGATGCAACCTTTGGATAAGCCCATGGAAGTGTAGAAGCTGTCCCATCTATCATGAAGGTGTCGCTGAATTGTAACAAGGCATAGCGCTCATCGTTGTGACAAACTGTCTGCGTCTGCACAAAGAGAGAAAATTGAGTAGCAATGATTAACAGCAAAATAAAACAACGTATAGAAATGAACTTTGATCGGCGCGATTCCATTCCCATGACAACTTATGTTTCCTGATTATGGAAGTCTTTATGGCTTTCACATAATTACTGATGCAGAAATCAACCTCCATTTATAGACACAACTCAACTCATGCAAAATATTCAAAAGCATAATATGGATGAGTGGTGAGTGGTGAGTGGTTATGATAAATCAATCTCAATCACTTCAACAGTTGAAGTCAAGTCGTCTCTCCTTCTGCAATGAAATCTAAGTTTCGAGACTTGGACCAAATAAAAGGCAATTGACCATTACCACACACATTGCTTTATTCAAAATTATATATTATGCTTGCTGAGAAAATTTAGTTTTCAACATTTGAAATCTAAACTAAACACTTAAATTTTTAAGCGATGAATTTCAACAAAAAAATTCAGTGAAAATTTAGTTTTCAACATTTGACATCTAAACTAAACACTTCAATTTTTAAGCGATGAATTTCATCAGAAAAATTCAGTGAAAAAAATGAGTTGAATGACGCATAATCCTTTTGAACATAAATGGGTACTCAAATGTGTTGTCTTACACATAATTTACCGAATATTATCTCAAGCCTTCTGACTTTCTTGTTTCTCTCTTTCTATTGTCTCCTTTTTTTTTTTTCTTTTTTTTTTTTCCCCTTTCTTTTACTACAATATTGTTGACAATCAATATTTTCTATGTCATTAAACAGTTCATATCAGTAAGCAATTACATAGTACTTCGAATTTTTCTTTTCCAAATTTAGATTTTAAGCAACTCTAATTTACAAGAAATGAAATTTGAATCGAATGCAAGAGGAGGAATAAATGTGTCTTTAACAAACTTAAAATAACGCACATTTGCATCACCATTGCACACCGAGAGTCGAATGAAAAAAGTAGCTAAGCTTCGTCGTTTAATAAATGTGAGATGATTTCCTCAACCCTTATATTCCTCGAGTTTAGTTGTGTCATTTGATTCTCTTTTTTATTTATGTAAGAAATTAACTTGGCTACTCAATAGATGAGGAAGAATTCCTCCTTAAGACGCTTTGTTACTGATTTACGAAACTTTGTGCATTTGGTCGACATAGTTCACATTATAAATCACATTATAAAGATCATCTCTAAAAAAATCAATAAAAAATGATATCGTTTAGTCATGGAATTGTATAAAAATAAATGATCAGGCAGAGTGATTTATAATATGAACGGCTTCGATCATATGCACGAAGTTTTGTAAATAGGTAACAAATGCCATACATAAACATGAGAATTCCAAAAAAGAAAATGAGTGTACATAGATGGAACACAAATCTTTCCAATAAACATCAAAATACAATTATTACTTAGCTATGTGTAGAAGAACTTATATGGAATACAAAGACATGTGTTCAGTGGCGAAGTCAGAAATTGTCGATGGCAGGAGCGAGATGTTCAACCCTATAATTTTTATCATTCCTCTTGTCACATCATATATACTGTCATGCTAATATATCTCAAGCAGTTTTTCCTCCATATAATTGCAACAAACTTAATTACTCATACAACTAGAAAAAGCATAAATTCTTGTTACATTAAGTTAAAACCAAAAGGGAAGGATTTGATGATATGAGAGATAGAGATGGAAAAGAACATGATTTTACAGGCTAGTTAGGGTTTAATATTTTTATTTTTCTTTAAATATCAACATTATTTGTAACAACTCGCCTGGCTTTTCAGCTCATCGAAAGAAAGCAATGTGGAGTGGTGTCCATAAATGGAGTTCAGTTCTTCTTCCTTTACTGTAGACATCGAAATTTAAATTTTCGTGTTCACATTTACATTGGAGTAAAATACATTTTTAATTATCAAGATATAACAGAGTCATGGGATTTTCGTGGTTTAACTTGTTTTCTATACCTTGTATTGTTTTGTTTTTCCTCAAAATCACTCATTATTCTTCACTTGTACATACATTTTTTGTCACGTCCCGATCCGGAGATACATCTAGGATGTTGACACGTGATGCTAGAATGTAGGGGTGCAAGGAATACATATGAAATACACAAGGGCACATTACTGAGTTTTGAAACAAATTTGTCTGTGCATTACTCCCTTCAAACTACAGAGGTGTACCAAACTCACCTTCATCTATTTCAACTCCTTTCAATTTTTCATCCAGCGTCAAATTTACAGAAATGATCTTTGGCAGCTCTTTTTCTGTTTCCCAATTCCAAGTAGCATTCTCATCAAATATAGCACACCTTGACAATAGAATCTTCTTGGTTCCAAGATTGTACACTCTATAGCCTTCAGTCTTGCCATATCCAACAAAAATACCTTTGGCTGAAGCTTCCCTCAACTTGTTTTTCAATTGTCAAGGAATCTGACTATAACAAACACATCCAAACACTTTGTGGTGATAGTCAAAGGCGTATAATTGGTTCAAGACTATCAGCCTTAATTAATTAGTAGCAAAAATACGGTTCAACGCTAATCCCTTGAGGAGAATAGTTTATGGTGCGTGCAATTTGGTTCAAGACTTTAAGCCTTAAAAGTGGGAAGTACCAAAGTTAGATAGATTAGCATTTTCGACATACGAATTAATGGAAAATATGAGTGGAGTATGAGTTCAGCGTGATAAACACCAAATAAATTAATGGAAGAGGGTCCAGCGTACGACTAGAAAGGGAGATGGAAAAGGCGGGGAAAGGAGGTAGAGCCGCCGACTCCGGTGAGAGTTCCGGCTAGTGTTTTAATTGTTTATTACAACTTATTCTTAGACTCTCTTGTTTAGGATTTAGTTGGATGGTATCAACATTTCTACTGAACTGCTGTATGAATTGGTATTTTTTGATGGTATCAAAATTTAAGCCTATTTTATTTTTCAAATTTTCAGTGTAATTTGATGTGGACCAGGTTGGGACGTCTCATATGGCCTACATTGTGTTTGAGGTGGATTGGAAGCTCAAACTACGGACAAAAAGTCAAAAAGATTGCTGTTGTGCAATTTTTTTCAAAAATTGCATCACTAAAAACGTGTCTTCTTCTTTAACTAGGCTTTATCTCACCATGTAAGGTCAGCTGTATGAATCCCGGAAACTCCATTATGTTTGGTCTCCTTAAATAAAATATATTTAACTTTGAAAGCGAGTATTCCAAATTTTTAGCTTTAAACTTGGTTGGAAGTTTAGAATCTCTTAATTCCATACAGATCGCCTATTTGGTTAATGAGATCCAAATGCTTTATACATCCCAAGGGGTCAGATTGATAGATCGCCCTTTCTACTTTGAAAATCTTTCTTCACTCGTAAAATTAAACAATTGTATCAAATTAAATATTTTTAATTAATTCCAAATAACCAATAACACTGAATTTTAAGTATCCAATTCCACCCCTTAGTATTACAGTCTATTGGTATTCCTCTTCAAACTTCACTTGCAAGTGAGACGTCTTAAGTTCAATTCAGGGCTAGCCCAGGCCCAGTGCGGGCAGGGCGATTGTCCGGGGCCCAAAATAATTGGGGGCACCAAAATTATGAGGGTAGTATATTTATATATGTTTTCATAAGAATATAAATTTATAAAATTTGGTTCAATGACAAAGAAATTTAATTAGAATTGGTGGTTTTGTTGTTTAAAATTAATGAGGAGGTCTTGGGTTCAAAACACCATGTATGCTTATTTACTTTACAATTATTACAAATTTTTGTTTGGTTGTTAATTTATTTTTAATTAGTAGCTAGTAGCTATGTGGATTGTTATTTTTAAAACATTTGTTCCAATTCAAGTCTAATCTTCAACAAAAAGTAATGCGTTGACCAAATTTACAAATCATATGACGTATCATCAAAAAGTTTAATTTAGTACCCATTTATTACTTATACATATCAACTAAAGACTCAAAAACATCATTATTTTTTTAGTCCCATATTGACAAGGTTAGTAAATAAAAAAAAAATAAAAAAAAAAGCCTCACGATTCATACAAAAACACTTTAAAAGTTCAGATGGAAAACAAAACTCTTATCTATCTACTTGTAAACCCGGAGTTTTTTTTGTTTCCTTCTCACGATACAAAATAAATTAGTTTTTCGGTGTTTCTGAATTATTAAGTTTGAAGTGTTTTTCTAAGTATAATTTTATCGATGTCTTACGTGTGAAAACAAATCATTTTCTTATATAAAATAAGGGCACATTTTGTGGCATTACCCTAGGCCTCAAAAAACTTTAGACCGACCCTGGTTCGATTCTTGTAAAGATGAATTTGAACTACATTATTACTAGCACATTGTGAGGCTTAGCCCACTCAAAAAAAAAAAAAAAAAAAGGTATCCAATTCCAAATCCACATATGAACTCCACCAAATAACCAATTACACCTCAACACCTAATTTCCTAATTAAATTAAATATTATATATATGCGATTCAATTCAGCTTCAGGTTGGTTCCAAATATTAGAAAATGAAATCAAACCGTTACTTTTGGTTTAGTTTCAAACCGAAATCGTTTCAAAGTCGCAAAAATTGAACCTTCTGGTCCGGGTCTGGTTTGGTCCGTGTTTCCGTTTCAATTTTCGGTCCCAAGTGCCCACCCTTAGCATAGTGAACAAGTCCTTTTTGGCTATGTGCCCAAATTTATCACACTACGACACTTTGCTTTGCCCTTATACCAACAGTGACCAAAGTTGTAAGATCCCACATCGCCCAGGGGAGTGATGCTTATATGTATATTCTCATCCCTACCTAGTGCGAGGCCTTTTGGGAGCTCACTGGTTTCGGGTTCCATGGGAACTCCGAAGTTAAGCGAGTAGCGCGCGAGAGCACTCCCATGATGGGTGACCCACTGGGAAGTTCTCGCGTGAGTTCCCAGAAACAAAACTGTGAGGGCGTAGTAACGACAATATCGTGCTACGGTGGTGGAGCGGGCCCGGGATGTGGTGGACCCTGGGCCGGGATGTGACAATTTGGTATCAGAGCCAATCCCTGGTCGGAAGTGTGCCGACGAGGACATCGGGCCCCTAAGGGGGGTGGATTGTAAGATCCCACATCGCCCAGGGGAGTGGATCCTCTATGCCTTATATGTACATTCCCATCTCCAAATAGCACGAGGTCTTTTGGGAGCTCACTGGCAGATCCCACATCGCCCAGGGGAGTGGATCCTCTATGCCTTATATGTACATTCCCATCTCCAAATAGCACAAGGCCTTTTGGGAGCTCACTCGCTTTGGGTTCCGTAGGAACTCCGAAGTTAAGCGAGAATGGGCCAGAGCAATCCCATGATGGGTGACCCACTGGGAAGTTGCTCGTGAGCAAGGTATTAAATATCGATGATATCGGAAATATCGGTAGTCCCAAAACACGGAAATATCGATGGAAATATCGGGATATTATCGATATCGATAAAAATTGAATAAAAACCACGGAAACTATAAGAAAAACTTGGAAATTTTTATTGAAACTTTGCAGGATGTTTATTTAATCAATTATCTATTAGTTTATCACAAAAAATTGGAAGTAAATGCATTGCATGATGGATTTAACTGATTTAAGTTGATTATATAGCGAGCTGGCAAACATTGTGAGTGTAGAAAATATGTAGTAATTAATGAAAGAAGTTTAAACACACCAAAATCATTTATATATAATGAATTAGTGCAATATTTTACACTTTATACGTTACATGGTAAGATACATGAGTGACTTAGTATCACATAGAGTTCCTATGATGTTCAAAATTTTCACTATCTTCATCATCACATATTGTAGAGTGAGTGTATTGTCTTGTGTTTTCACTTTTCACACACACACTCGGATAATAATCCATCACACACACACACGCAAGGTCTGTAAAAGTAAAACACAGTGACGCGGACCACTGATAGGATTAAAAGCACACCACAAAGTAGCACACAAATATCCTATTGATTTTCCTTATTAACACTAAGATTTGTCAATTGTAGCATATGAAAATAAGGGTCTTTCCCGCAGAAGATTGTTTTATCTAACTACTTATAATGTCACAAAAACTGGGTTGCTGTCCCTACTGACCAGCCACTGAAAAATAATTATTAGACCAACTTACACTTATCTAAAGTCTACAAAATTTTATATGCAGATACTAGACACACAGAGATACACTCACACAAATTTTCGGGATTTTTGGAGCTGATTTGATATTTAAATTAAATCGAACAAAAACAGGACAGAAACAAATTTTAAATAGTAAAAATATATTGTAGTTCACAAATTAAGAAAACGAGTTAGGGGAAGTGCTATCCACCACCAAATAATCATGCAAACATGTTATGTTTCATTCAAATTCCTTTTATTTCCGGATGAAGATGCTCAAGTTGGCTCAATGTTAGAACTCAACCTATTACTCTTTCTTATGTAGTATGTTAAGAGAATGGCGTTTTCAACTTAACTTAGTCCCTAGCATGCAATCTAGAATGGCGTGTTCATAGATTTAACAAGTAGAAATCATTAAGAACGAAAAGAGTTTGAGTCATCACAAGGCATCGTAAGTACTGGTGTTGTCTTACTTATCCTAGAAATTGGTTCACATGTTAATCGCAATTAACAAGTACTACTCTAGAACATATGTAGGTCCTCATTCGACAAGGGCAGGCACACACATATTCATAGCATTAGAATCTTAGATATGCTTACTAAGTATGCATCCATAGAAAACACATAAAGAATTCATCAATGAGATAAGTAGTGAGCCAATTTTCATCCATTCATAAAAGAAATTGAAACGAAATGTCATAGCACATTTGCAATCATATTCGGGGCTTCAAAACAGCCCCTAACTACTAAAAATTTAGTTACACATAATTCTTAAATGAAACCAAAAGAAAGACATGAGGCCTCCGCCTCAATGTTGCCTTCCTTGTCTAACTTCCTCAATGTTGCTGCTGCCTCTTTTTTTCTTCCTTTGTGCCGCTGCAACTGCAGCTTTCTTTTCCTTTTTTTTTTTTCTAATTTTTTTCTTTGCTTTTTCTTTTACTTCTCTCTGCAACCTGCAGCTTTCTCCCTATTTAACTTGCTACCCATGTTCTTCTTCTTAATTCACCCACTAATAGCCATTTAGTGTTGACAATAAGTGAGATGAAATAGGTAGCCTTTATGCCCATTACTCCCACTTAATCCTCATCTTCAATTTCATTTCCTCTGATATTTGAATAGGGGTCAGCTGGCTTGTACTTTACTGCATCAGTTTTGGCTGCTAGATTGATTAGGTTTATTGCTTTCATTTCAGTTACAAACTGCTCAGCCTCTTGTCAACCTTTCAGTGTTAAAACGGCCATAACTTCTTCTAGAAAAATGATATTAACAATCCGCGAAATGCTCCAAAAAATAGACATCCGTAGCTTTCCAACCATATAAGGCTCATTCTCTAATTCATTCTGAGCTGTCCGCAACTTGCTTCCAAAGTCAGCTGACCTGCACAGGCAGTTTTGACGAATTTGTTACTTAAAATTCCACATATGCTATTTTTATTTTATTTTCTTGAAAAATCCTACAAAACACAAAAACAAAGTAAATAGCTCAAAAATATAAGGAACTAACTAAGAAAAGACAAGTGAATTTGATGTAAAATATATATAAATATGAGCTTATCAAATACCCCCACACTTAGCTTTTGCTAGTCCTCGAGCAAAACAAAGAAAACATGAAAAACATTAGCTTCCCCCTATGTGACCCTCATAGAATTTCATTGAAGAAACAAATCATCAAGAACCTTAGCTAGCACCAAACAAGCTAATCCAAGCTCATCTTCCTATTCAAATGTTAGCAATAACCTTTTAATCATCCTTGAAGTGTAGTGTGTGTAATAGCCATGCTAATGCAATTTCAAGTTTTTTTTTAAACACCACATGCAAACTATGACCTTCTCACGGGACATACACTCAATCACACATATGTTTAGTTTAACGTGTTTTGCTCAAAGAATCAAATGTGAAAGATCTACCATAAGCTTGCATAAAGATCACATCTCCAAAATCATAATTGCAAAACTTAAATCAAGAGGTCTTTTATTGGATGTAATGGGGCTTAGGGAGAGGGTTATTGAAATGAAAGGATAGGTAAACACAAGTTCCAAGCTACATTGCAAGCAATTTTCTTGTTGAGATTTATAAGAACTCAAGCTCTCCAACCACTCTGCTAATACCTCCAACCACACCCCTAAACTGAAACTTAAAAATTTGCTTTGTATACAATTTTTCTTTTTCTTCTTTTCTCTTTTTTTTTCTTTCTTTTTTTTTTTTTTTTTAAAAAAGCATAACTAAATACAAACATGAAATACCCCCACACTTATTCTTTTGCCAAACTCTTTCAAAGTACTTCACAAACATTTCTCATAAGACAATCTCACATTGCTCACTAGCTTGCTTGGAAAGGGTAAGGAAAAATGTTTAAGGTATAAGGGTAGACATATATGGTGATAAGAAATAAAAAGGCTCAACATATACGGCTCAAATTGGCAATCTAATGATATCATTTTTCTTTAGGAAACATGCTTATTTGGGCCATGGTGATAAACCTAATGCCTCTATCATTTTCAAGTTCATGCAATCAATGACAAACATTTCGAAAGATCGTTACGCAAGTTCTAGAGATGTAAGTCACATAAGTTCATCACACATGAAAGAATATGAGTGTATGAAAAATGCACACACTTTCAATAGGTTCAAAAACTCACATAGGATGTATATGGTCACTATGTTCACATGCAAAGCTTTAAGTCATGCTTTAGTCTCACATCAACAAGGCTATGTGCATTTGGTTTTTCGAAGATGATTAAACATGTACAAAACTAACAAGAGAATCATGAATTTCACACAACACATGCTTACTAAGTTCTTGATCACCGTGGTTCAAATTCAATCCAATTATATCATTAGGTCGAGAAACTAACAAAAATCTACTTCAAAACAATAAATAAAATGAGACAATATTTTTGGATTTTCAAATCTTCCGAATTTTTTTATAATTTTTTTTTTTTTGGGTTTTTGTTAGAGTAAACAAAACTAATTAAGAAAACAAAAAGAAATAACACAGACACAAATCAAACCAATTCTTAGTCGAAGGTACGAAAATTTTCAATTTGGTCATTTTTTTCAATCCTTACCCCCAAACTTAAACTGGACATTGTCCCCAATGTCAGAAAACACAATAACGCAGAAAATAAAAATAAAATAAAACAATAAGAAACAAAATGAAGCATTTGGATTGAAAACTTCCCTAATTTGCAGTAAAATCAAGCGATGACCCCCAAACTTCAATTCAGCAATCAACTCCAAGGGTGGACATAACCAAATGTTTCTACAAAGAAAAGAAATAATTCAGTTTAGCACTCAAGAAAATTCAGAAAAAGCAAACGGAAAATTGAAAATGACAGAAAAAAAAAACAATGAATAGAAATATTGGGTTGCCTCCCAATAAGCGCTTGCTTTTACGTCCGCAGCCGGACGGTACCAAGAGTAATCATCCAAGGGAAGCTGGTTCTTGGAGGGGTACAACCTCCACATCATGCTCCACAAAAGACTCATAATATGGCTTGAGTCTATGTCCATTCACTTTGAACACATTTCCGGCCTTTGCACTTTGAATTTCCACTGCACCATGAGGAAAAATATTAGTTATGACAAATGGACCAACCCATCAAGAACGAAGCTTACCTGGAAATAACCGAAGGCGAGAATTAAATAGAAGAACTTTCTGTCCAATGACAAAGCTCTTCCTTAAGATCATCTTGTCATGAAATGCCTTTGATTTCTCCTTGTATATTCGACTAGACTCGTATGCATCATTCCGGAGTTCGTCTAACTCATTCAACTGAAGCTTCCTCTGCTTTCCAGCAACACTCATGTCCATGTTGTAGGCTTTGATCGCCCAATAAGCTTTGTGTGCTAACTCTACTGGAAGACGGCATGGTTTCCCATAAACTAACCGAAATGGGGACATTCCAATAGGAGTCTTATAGGCAGTCCTATAAGCCCACAATGCATCGTTCAAGCGCATGCTCCAATCCTTCCTACTAGGACTCACAGTTTTCTCCAAAATTTGCTTCACCTCACGGTTTGATACTTCTGCTTGACCACTAGTTTGCGGATGATAAGGTGTAGACACCTTATGTGTGACATTGTACTTCCTAAGCAACCCTTCGAATGTTCTATTGCAAAAGTGACTCCCTCCATCACTGATGATTGCTCTAGGTGTTCCAAATCTTGCAAAGATGTTAGTCTTAATAACATCTGAAACAACTTTTGAATCATTAGTTTTGGTGGCTTTCGCTTCCACCCATTTAGAAACATAATCAACAGCCAATAAAATGTAAAGAAAACCATTTGAAGATGGAAAAGGTCCCATGAAATCAATGCCCCACACATCAAAGATCTCAACAATCAAAATAGGGGTTTGTGGCATTTGATTTCTTGCGCCCAAGTTACCTGTTCGTTGACAACGATCGCATGTGGCACAAAACTCGTACGCATCCTTAAACAAACTAGGCCAATAAAAACCACTCTCTAGCACCTTAAGGGCTGTCCTCTTTGCTCCAAAATGGCCGCCACATGCATAAGAATGACAAAAAGTGAGAATAGATTTAAACTCAGATTCGGGGACACACCTTCTAATCAGTTGATCAGGGCAAAATTTCCACAAATAAGGATCATCCCACTCGTAGTATTTGGCAATTTAGACAAGCTTATCTTTCTGAGCACGTGTAAAATCATCCGGAATCTTTTTGGTGACCTTGTAATTGATAATATCTGCATACCAAGGGTCAGTAGCCTTTAATGAAAACAATTGCTCATCCGGAAAACTCTCACGTAAAGGGATGAGATCTTCCTCTGTGTTTGAATGCACAAGTCTGCTAAGATGATCTGCTACAACATTCTCACTCCCTTTCTTATCCTTGATCTCTAAGTCAAACTCTTGAAGCAGAAGTATCCATCGAATGAGTCGTGGTTTTGCATCTTTTTTTGTGAGTAGATACTTCAAAGCTACATGGTTAGAAAACACAATAACTTTAGTTCCAATCAAATAAGATCTAAATTTTTCTAAAGCAAATACAACAGCTAAAAGCTCATTCTCTGTTGTTGAATAATTCAACTGTGCATCATTGAGTGTTCGAGATGCATAATAGATGACATGTGGCACTTTGTTGACACGCTGCCCTAGAACTGCACCGACGGCATAGTCTGAAGCATCGCACATCAACTCAAAAGGTAAACTCCAATCTGGTGGCATGATCACAGGAGCTGTGGATAACAACTCCTTAAGCTTGTTGAATGCTACCACACACTCTTCATTCATATCAAATGTTACATCCTTTTGAAGCAAACGACACAAGGGTCTAGAAATCATTGAGAAGTCCTTCATAAACCTACGGTAAAAACCTGCATGTCCAAGAAAAGAACGAACCTCCCTGACCGTAGTAGGGAGGGGTAAAGAACTAACAAGTTCTACTTTAGATTTATCAACTTCAATTCCATTTTCAGATATGATATGCCCTAGAACTAATCCATGTGAAACCATGAAATGACATTTTTCCCAATTTAAAACCAGATTAGTTTCTTGACAACGTTTTAAAACTAAGGACAGATTATATAGACATGTATCAAAAGAATCACCATAAACTGAAAAATCATCCATGAACACTTCAATTATTTTCTCAATCATATCAGAAAAGATACTTACCATACACCTTTGAAATGTGGCGGGGGCGTTGCAAAGTCCAAACGGCATCCTCTGATATGCAAATGTTCCAAATGGACATGTGAAAGTCGTCTTTTCTTGATCCTCCGGAGCAACTGCAATCTGATTATATCCAGAATAGCCATCAAGAAAGCAATAATGAGAATGACCAGCTAACCTTTCTAACATTTGGTCAATGAATGGGACTGGAAAGTGATCCTTGCGTGTGGTGCTGTTTATCTTCCGATAGTCGGTACATACTCTCCAACTATTTTGCACACGTGTAGGCACTAGCTCATTAGCTTCATTCTTAACAACTGTGATTCCGGATCTCTTAGGAACTACTTGAACAGGGCTCACCCACTTGCTGTCTGAGATAGGATATATGATGCCAACGTCAAGAAGTTTGATGACCTCTTTCTTGACGACCTCCATCATGAGTGGGTTCAAACGGCGTTGAGCTTCCCTTGTTGGTTTTGCACCTTCTTCCAGAAGAATCCTATGCATACATGTAGCTGGATTTATACCTTTGATATCTGCAATGCTCCAAGCTATGGCAGTTTTGTGATCCTTCAGTACCCGGATCAGTTTATCCCCTTCCTCTGTTGTGAGTTGTGACGATATGATGACCGGTAATGTTTCATCCTTTCCCAAAAATGCATACTTCAAATGTTCAGGAATCGGTTTGAGCTCCAATTTGGGTGCCTGAATCACAGAAGGAAGAGTTTTTTCGTTAGAAGTAGGAAGAGAAATAAAATAGGAAGAAGACTTACCACGAATTGGTGAAAGAGACTCAAGGGCTGCCACTGTCTGGATTAATTCTTCATCAATGTGCTCGAAATAATTAAGTTTTCCACGTGTAATGCTATGCACTAACGTCTTCTCTAAATTATCTTGTCCCACACCTTCATTAAAACAATCCTGCACAAAATAGTCAAACACGTCAATAGACAAACAAGATTCAAAATCACTAGGGTACCTCATAGCATTGAAGATTCTGAACTTGACACTTTCTCCATCAATTTCCATGGTTAAGGTACCATCGTAGACATCAATCTTTGTACGCGCCGTTCTAAGGAATGGTCTTCCCAATATAAGAGGAAGTGCAGTAGGCATAGGGTCATGTTCCATCTCAAGAACAAAAAAGTCAGCGGGAAAAATGAGCTCATTCACTTGCACAAGTACATCCTCCAATAGGCCTTTGGGATATCTATTTGAACGATCTGCCAACTGGATTACTACTTTTGTTTCCTTCAAATCTCCAAGGTTCAATGATTCATACACTGAATATGGCATCAGATTGATGGATGCCCCCAAATCACACAATGCTCTCCCAAACTCTTTCCCTCCGATTACACATGGAATGGTAAAACTACCGGCATCCTTCAACTTCGGTGGCAACTTTCTCTGCAAAACAGCTGATACTTCCTCGCTTAATGCCACAGTTTCTGGATCATTGAATCTTCTCTTGTTTGTACAAAGCTCTTTAAGGAACTTTGCATACTTGGGCACTTGTTTTATGGCATCTAAAATAGGTAAGTTCACTTGGACTTTCCGGAAAGTATCCAAGATTTCCTTATCAGTTTGCTCTTTCTTAGACTTCATAAACCTACGAGGGAAAGGAATAGGGACACATGAGTTAAATGAATTTTGAACTTCTTTACTTACCTTATCAGAATCTTTTTTGTTCAATTCTGTAGCTTTAGGAGACTTTTCAGTTTCTGTTGAAGCCTCATCTTGCTCAAGCTCTTTTGTTTGTAACTCCCCTTGCTCATTTGTATCTTTTTTAGTCCTCTTTTGCATCGTTTGCTGCTCAAAAACTTCTTTTCCACTCCTTAAAGTCACAACATTCATTTGCTCCGCATTTGGATTCACCACAGTTTGGCTAGGCAACCTTCCTGGTTGGTGTTGTTGCCCCATCAAACTTGCTAACTGACTCATTTGGCGCTCAAGGTTTTCAATTGCTTTATCTGTTTTCTGCTGATGAGATTGAGTAGAGTTAGCTAAAGAAGCAATTAAATCCTCAAGAGACTTACTTGGAGCTTGTTGTTGCTGAGGCGGAAATGGTGCTTGCGGTCTTGCTTGAAAGAAGCCAGGTGGACGGTTATAGTTGTTTGGAACAGATTGTTGTCCGTTGTCTTGATTGTTCCACCTTAAGTGTGGATGATCGCGCCAACCCGCATTATAGTTGTTGGAATATGGATCATACTTTTGCCTTTGTTGCCCCTGAAACCCTCCGAATGCATTAGCTTGCTCAAGACCACCTTGATCCATCAACGAAGGGCACATGTCTGTGGCATGTCCCATCATTGAACATACACCGCACACCTGTTTTGGAGCCACCATAACCTGTTGCACAAGATTAGTCAAGTTAGCTAATTGTAACTCAATACTAGAATTAGCACTAACCTCGTTAACTTTCTTAAGAGGTAGCTCATCTCTCCCTCCAAATTGTCGTGTGTTGCCAGCAATGTTCTTTAGCAATGCCTTAGCATTAGTTGGTGTCTTGTCCATGAATGCTCCTCCACTTGCTGCATCAAGCATTACACGATCAGTACCACACAATCCCTCATAAAAGTATTGTATTAAAAGATGCTCTGAAATTTGATGATTAGGACAAGATGCAACCAAATGTGTGAACCGCTCATAGTAATCTCCAAAGGGCTCTCCATGTTGTTGTCGGATTGCACATATGTCTTTCATTATGGTTGCAGCTTTTGTGGCCGGAAAATATTGCTCCAAGAATGCTTGCTTCACCTGGTTCCACGTGTTCATTGATCCCGGAGGTAAATTGTAAAGCCACTCCTTTGCTTTAGCTTCTAACGTAAATGGGAATGCTCTCAACTTGACTTGCTCATCATCCACATTTGCTGGTCTCATTCCTGAGCATACCACGTGAAACTCCATAAGATGCTTGTTGGCATCCTCTGTTGAAAAGCCATGGAACTTAGGCAAGTAGTGAATCATGCCGGACTTGAGCTCAAATCCTCCTTCTGCATTTGGATATGTGATGCACAATGGTTGTTGATCTGTATTTGGCGTTGCCAACTCCCTCAAAGTACGGTTATCGGCCATGCCTTCTCGTGGTTCTTCCTCCTCTTCCGAACTCAAATGTGGTGGAGAAGATGGTGGTAAAGACACCGAGGCACGCTTCTGCTTGATTTCTCTCTGAAACTTTCGAAGTGTTCGTTCAATCTCAGGATCGTAGGAAGCTAGATCAATGCTCTTGGACCTTCGAGTATGCATATACTACAAAGAGTACCTAAAATAAAAACAAAACAAAAACACAAATTAGACAAGAAAAGAAAATAATAGAAAAATAAGTAATTAGAAATAACAATCCCCGGCAACGGCGCCAAAAATTTGATAGGATTAAAAGCACACCACAAAGTAGCACACAAATATCCTATTGATTTTCCTTATTAACACTAAGATTTGTCAATTGTAGCATATGAAAATAAGGGTCTTTCCCGCAGAAGATTGTTTTATCTAACTACTTATAATGTCACAAAAACTGGGTTGCTGTCCCTACTGACCAGCCACTGAAAAATAATTATTAGACCAACTTACACTTATCTAAAGTCTACAAAATTTTATATGCAGATACTAGACACACAGAGATACACTCACACAAATTTTCGGGATTTTTGGAGCTGATTTGATATTTAAATTAAATCGAACAAAAACAGGACAGAAACAAATTTTAAATAGTAAAAATATATTGTAGTTCACAAATTAAGAAAACGAGTTAGGGGAAGTGCTATCCACCACCAAATAATCATGCAAACATGTTATGTTTCATTCAAATTCCTTTTATTTCCGGATGAAGATGCTCAAGTTGGCTCAATGTTAGAACTCAACCTATTACTCTTTCTTATGTAGTATGTTAAGAGAATGGCGTTTTCAACTTAACTTAGTCCCTAGCATGCAATCTAGAATGGCGTGTTCATAGATTTAACAAGTAGAAATCATTAAGAACGAAAAGAGTTTGAGTCATCACAAGGCATCGTAAGTACTGGTGTTGTCTTACTTATCCTAGAAATTGGTTCACATGTTAATCGCAATTAACAAGTACTACTCTAGAACATATGTAGGTCCTCATTCGACAAGGGCAGGCACACACATATTCATAGCATTAGAATCTTAGATATGCTTACTAAGTATGCATCCATAGAAAACACATAAAGAATTCATCAATGAGATAAGTAGTGAGCCAATTTTCATCCATTCATAAAAGAAATTGAAACGAAATGTCATAGCACATTTGCAATCATATTCGGGGCTTCAAAACAGCCCCTAACTACTAAAAATTTAGTTACACATAATTCTTAAATGAAACCAAAAGAAAGACATGAGGCCTCCGCCTCAATGTTGCCTTCCTTGTCTAACTTCCTCAATGTTGCTGCTGCCTCTTTTTTTCTTCCTTTGTGCCGCTGCAACTGCAGCTTTCTTTTCCTTTTTTTTTTTCTAATTTTTTTCTTTGCTTTTTCTTTTACTTCTCTCTGCAACCTGCAGCTTTCTCCCTATTTAACTTGCTGCCCATTTTCTTCTTCTTAATTCACCCACTAATAGCCATTTAGTGTTGACAATAAGTGAGATGAAATAGGTAGCCTTTATGCCCATTACTCCCACTTAATCCTCATCTTCAATTTCATTTCCTCTGATATTTGAATAGGGGTCAGCTGGCTTGTACTTTACTGCATCAGTTTTGGCTGCTAGATTCATTAGGTTTATTGCTTTCATTTCAGTTACAAACTGCTCAGCTTGTCAACCTTTCAGTGTTAAAACGGCCATAACTTCTTCTAGAAAAATGATATTAACAATCCGCGAAATGCTCCAGAAAATAGACATCCGTAGATTTCCAACCATATAAGGCTCATTTTCTAATTCATTCTGAGCTGTCCGCAACTTGCTTCCAAAGTCAGCTGACCTGCACAGGCAGTTTTGACGAATTTGTTACTTAAAATTCCACATATGCTATTTTTATTTTATTTTCTTGAAAAATCCTACAAAACACAAAAACAAAGTAAATAGCTCAAAAATATAAGGAACTAACTAAGAAAAGACAAGTGAATTTGATGTAAAATATATATAAATATGAGCTTATCACCACACACACGCACGCGGACCACACACACGCACGGACGCGGAGACCCTCTCTGTCTCTGGAATGCTCTGGATCCCCCTCGTTCTCTCCGTCCATCCATTTCACTTCTCTCCTCGTTCTCTCCATCGTTCACTTCTCTTTGTAAATCGCAACCGAGTCCTTCTTCTCCGTCGACTCCAACACCAACCCAGTCCTTTTCTCCGGCTACCCTATCTCAACCTCTCTCTTCTTCGATGAAACCCAACGCCTCTCTTCTTCGATGAAACCCAACGTCATCCCATCTTCCAATATATCGATCTCCTTGTCGTCCCACCCAATCCCTCTGACAAATCCGAAGCTGTCACCGGCCTACCCGAAATGCGAGGCCATCCCCTTCCATCTCCGTCCATCCTCAACACGCAAACTGGATCCTTTCTCCTCGTTCTCTTCGTCCATCTCCATCGTTCTCTCCGTCCATCTCCATCGTTCTCTCCTCGTTCTCTCCGTCCATCGCCATCTCCATCTCCATCCTTCTCCGTCCATCGGTTGAGTCAACACACAAACCCTCCCTCAACATCATTTTATGAAGTGTATGCTGATTTGATTTGATTTGGTTTGTATTCTGGAATCTGGAATCTGGATCGTTCACCTCCCGGCGGCGGCTCTGCACCATCAGATCCGTTTCTCACCTCCCCGGCAGCGGCTCTGCACCATCAGATCTGTTTCTTTCTCACATCCCGGCGATAATATCGCTAATATCGCGATATTATCGATATTAGCGATATTTCGCCGATATTTATACGAAACTATGGTGTATGTGGTACAAAATATCAGTGCTTCAAAAAAATGATATTATCGGCGAAATATCGCCGATAATATCGATTTTGCAGACCTTGCTCGTGAGTTCCCAGAAACAAAACCGTGCTGGAATGGTAAGCCCAAAGCAGACAATATCGTGCTACGGTGTAGTCGAGCCCGGGTTGTGGTCGGGGCCCGGGCCCGGGTCGGGATGTGACAATTTGGTATTAGAGCCAATCCCTGCCGGAAGTGTGCCGACAAGGACGTCGGGCCCCTAAGGGGGGTAGATTGTAAAATCCCACATCGCCCAGGGGAGTGATCCTTATATGTATATTCTCATCCCTACCTAGCGCGAGGTCTTTTAGGAGCTCATTGGCTTCGGGTTCCATGGGAACTCTGAAGTTAAGCGAGTAGGGCGCGAGAGCACTCCCATGATGGGTGACCCACTGGGAAGTTCTCGCGTGAGTTCCCAGAAACAAAACTGTGAGGGCGTAGTCGGGGCCCAAAGCGGACAATATCGTGCTACAGTGGTGGAGCGGGCCCGGGATGTGGTGGACCCCGGGCCAGGATGTGACAAAAGTGAAATTTGTTTCAGGTTTTACGGACCTTTTTGTGCCTTCCCTGTTAGCATTGTGTTTCACATTTAATTCTTTTTTCTTGTATCATGAGGAGTTAGGTTTATGGCCCTCCCTGATTAGGTATCCTTTTTTTTGATATTAATAAAATTCCCCTCATACTGACGTGGTTTCTTAAGCAAAAAAAAAAAAAAAAAAAAAAAACAAACAAACAAACAAACAAACAAAATTGTGTTTCACAATTGTACCAAATTTCTCACTAGTCTTAAAACTACCCATCTTATCAAAATTTCTTCCCCTTGGAATTACTAGCTTGTGTGCTTTCTCTAGACTGTAAGTTTAGGCTAGAAAATGCACTTTCTGGCATGCTCTAACTCATTCAAAATTTTACTAATGTGAAATCAGCTCATAGTTTATATTTGAACAGTAACCACACCGTTCAGAACCCCCAACGAATGACACAAGACGATTGCAACACGCCGTCCAAATAACCAACACAAGATGACGACAAAACCTCAGAGTCAGGGATGATGACGCCTTCAAACGGACGCCACCGCCCAGGAACCCTGAACATGGTGCCCTCGATTAATTTTTCGTTTTTTTTCCAGGCAAGTGAGGTGCGTTTTTCTTACTAATGTGAAATATTCAGTGTTCTCAATTTTTGCTTTGGAATTACGTTTCATGTTCCTTGTGTTGCCTCAATCTTCCTGTAAAATTTCTAAATGAGTACCCCACCTAATGAGCAAAATATGTTCGACTGATCTAAGTAAATACTTCAAATTTTGAGTTTTAACTTGGTTGTTTTAAAAATTTGGTTGATGTTTAGATTCTCTTAATCCTCGTAATTCACTTGTTTTATTTTTGTGAAATCAAAATTTACTTTCAACAAATTTAGTTCAATATAGATCGCCTATTTGGTTAATAAGATCCAAATGGTTTATACATTCCAAGGGGTGCAGGTCGATAGATTACCCTTTATACTTTGAAAATCTTTCTTTCACTTATAAAAAATCACAAATTCGACTAATATGAACGACATTGGTTTCTCCACAATTATGGGCGAGCCATAGATCATAAAACAAAAGGGAAATACTAAAGAGACTCTCCGTCACCTCATTTTTTTAGCACATATCCCGTGCCAACATTATAAAACATTGTATAAAAAATATGAGGTGGTTAAAAGTCCATATAGAGTCTCCTTAGCATTTCTCAAAACAAAATTGCCATGATAATGGAGTGGTAGTGGTTGAAGTTTACTTTTTTGTACATTATTTAATTTTGTTGTTTCTCGATGCTACTCAATTGTTTATCAATACTACGCCACGATGAAAAAAAAATTCAAAATTTAATCATTCATCGAGTTCAGCAAAAATATGGTTCAACACTAGAAGTCTTAATTAATTAGTTGGATAAACACTAATCCCTTGACGAGAATGATTGTGGTGATAGTCAAAGGCGTGTAATTTAGTTCCAGACTTGAATTCTTAAAAGGGGGACAAACAAAAGGTAGATAGATTAGCATTTTAGTAATACGAATTAATGGAAAAGTATGAGTGGAACATGAGTTGAGCGTGATAAATACCAAAGAAATTAATAATAGGAATTCAAAACTTTATCCATTAAGATATTGAACTACATGCAACTGTAAATAGTAAATCTCAAGTCTTAACGTTGTAATACGCAAATTAAATATTGTGATCGATATAGAATTTTACATAACTAAAATGAGAGATAACCCTTTGCCCTCTTTAGTTAACAAAAAGAATTCTCTTTAATAATAGTTATCCATAGTGATGAACGTTACTTTTCTAATACCTATGCATAATTCATTAAAATTCACTGAGAATAATGGAAAGGGAAAAACCATCTTATCCCAACCCACCGCCACGGCAAAGTGAGACATGACTTCAAGTCTCTCACTTACAGAAATAAAAATTGCTAGTATCATGAAAATAGACAACTTTTTTTATTTTTTTATTTTTTTTATTTTTTTACTTTTAACATATCCTTGTTATTTTGGTCTATTGATATTCTTCAATTCATTTGATCCGACGGTCAGAAATTAAGAGGAGTGTATCAAAAGTAAAAATAAATGTGTGGATAACAACATTTATTTTCTTACCAATATGTTAGTTTTTTTTTTCCACCATTACCAGTCAACTACTAGGAAAGTCGTCTGAAAAAAAAAAAGGATCGGTTTGAAGATATGGGAGATGAAGATGGAACCATGATTTCGTAGGGTTTAGTTGTATATAATCCGGTTCACATTTTTAATCTGAACTACATATTAATAAAATATTTATTATCAATCAAAATCCTATGAAATTACCAGTTTAACCCTCTAATTAAAACTGAATATGAATAAGAAATATGAGCATAAATGTAATTTCACACAACCAAAATTTGGCTCTTTTTTTTCTTTTCAAAGCTTCACCTACATTTAATTCTAATATATCTCTAATTAAAAACTAAAAAAAATTAAAAATAAAGTTATTTCCCTACTCCACATTCTTTATCACTCTTTCCTCTTTCCTCTTTCCTTCTACTTGAAAAACAAAAAATAAAAAATTGTCACACACTGTGTGTATTCCCATATGCTAGTTGTTATTTAAATTAAAAACTAGAACAACGTGTTGGAGCATCTCTAAAGTTGAAGTCAAATTTTAAACATAAAATTTAAATTTGACAGACAGCCTATGTGACACTTTGACATCTTTTAAAATTTTACCCTTCACACAATATATTAAATTAAATTCTTATTTTATTAGATTATTTTCTTTTCACAATTTTTATTTTATAAAAAATAGAAAATAATCATAATAAAAATTCACATTAATTAATAATGCAATACGAATACAAATACAAATATTTGGCCTTAAAGTTGTAGGACGTGTCAGCACATGGGAAAAATATAGGGAGCTTTTTATATAGAGACAAAAACTTTTTCTATCTTTCAAAGAACTTCACTAGTTTTTAAACATGTCGAGACAAAAATATAAAAACAACTAAAATCTAGCCCAAAAACATGGAAATAATGTTTTAAATACCAGTTATACCCCTAAGGCTTTATGGTTGTAATAGAAACCAACCCCCATAAATCCACAAAATTAATAAGTGTCATAAGCTCAACATATCCTTGACTATTTATGTAGAATGAGTTTTGAACTACATGCAGAATAAATTTGTATCCTTTATTACTAGAATAAGTTTAACTCGTCATCGACCATTTTTGCAGAATGAGTTCAATTAATCGTCGACAACTTTTGCAAAATCAGTTCGACCATTTTTGTAGAATCGGTTCAATCAATCCTTGACCATTTTTGCAGAATCAGTTCAACTCGTTCTCGACCATTTTTGTAGAATCAGTTCAACCCATCCTTGACTATTTTTGCAGAATCAGTTCAATCCGTCTTCGATCATTTTGGCATAATCAATTTAATCAATCATCGACCATTTTTGTAGAATCAGTTCAACCCATCTTCGATCATTTTTGCAAAATCAGTTCAATCAGTCCTCAACCATTTTTGCAGAATCAGTTCAACCCATATTCGACCATTTTTTACATAATCAGTTTAACCCGTCTTCGACCATTTTTGCAGAATCAGTTCAATCAGTCCTCGAACATTTTTGCTGAATCAGTTCAACCTGTCCTCGATCATTTTTGTAGAATCAATTCAACCTGTTTTCGACCATTTTTGCATAATCAATTTAATCAGTCCTCGACCATTTTTACAGAATCAATTCAATCCGTCCTCAACCATTTTTGCAGAATTAATTTAACCCATCTTCGACCAATTTTGCATAATCAGTTCAATCAGTCCTTGACCCTTTTTGCAGAATCAGTTCAACCCGTAACTAAACTCATGTGAATGATGCCATTTTTCCCGTTATTAGAGCAAGTGGTTAAAAAACATTTCTACTAAGGCTCTCTTTAACCACTTAATAAGGTGTTTTATAAAGAGGGAAATGACTTCAACTTGTGCATGCATATATCATTCCTTCCACATAAAGGATAACAGTTTCTTTAATACAGAATGAAGATGTAAAGAACCTATACATCAAATTTTAAAATTCAATCAATTCAACCTCCAAAAAAAAAAAATTTGAAGGTCCTTAGGGTTGTTGTTTCCTACTTTGTTTGAATTTGATTAAACTTTTTTTAAGAGAAAGAAAAACGAAAAGGCTATATAAGAAGGAACTCGAAGTAGGGGCAATGAGAGAATCCACTTAATAAAATTGTTCAACAACAACAATAAAAGATGGGAAGAGAAGTTCCTTCCTTGCAGTTTCTCAACATTAATAACCTAGTACACAAAAAGAAATAAAGACTTGCCTGAATCTAAGCAAATGAGAGTACTTTAGCACCACCCATATGTTTTATTAGTGATCCATTCTAATCACAAGCGTCACCATGAAGGATTAGAGACACCGTCAATCTAACCCAAAGAAAGCATTTTAGCCATAGCCCATATATGTTTCGTCAAACAAACTACTATATATATTGTTGTAAGGGAAGAACAATCCTTCAGGGATTGACTGAAGAGGAATCATACATCACACGATCTCACCAACAACAAATAACACTACATATTATACTAAAATTAACACCCTACATACAAAATAAAAATTTAAACTATATATGAAAATGTGAAGGCAAGTGAGTTTAATACCACATCAGAAGCCACAAACATAATCAATCTAATCAAAACATAAAAGGAAGTATACACGATAACTAATTCAAAATTATGAAAAAGATACTTGCCAAACATTAGACAATAATTTATAAACAAATTATTTCAGAAATTATCAAAACGAGAATATATGAGGTCAATAGGCAATAGATTTTCACTTATTGTTTTGCCATACTGTCTGGGGGGTTATTTTTGTAACTCACATTCAGAGAAAAAAAAAGCTAATGATGTTATTTTCCACATGTATTAACTTTTGTCTCTCATTGTAATGTTTAAAAAATGTTGTCTCAATATATAAATTAAAAGTATACTCTATTTGTAATTTTCCAAAAATATATATGACAAAAATAAAAATAAAAAAATCGGGTAAATTACACAAAACTACCTCAACTATAAGTCGAACCACAATCTCACACCTCATGTTTTATAAATTACAATGTCATACCTTATCTTACAAATTTGTTGCAATGTCAAACCCCCGTCAATTTTTCTGTCAATTTCTCTGTTAAATGCTGACGTGGCTTGAGGCAGAGCCTACTCCCTAACCCAATTGGATTAAAAAGTTAATTAAATATTAAAACTAAAAATACAATTATTTAAATATTTTTATTTAAAAATGAAAGACCCACCCCCACGAACCCAAAAGAGAATTTTTTTGGGGGAAGGGAACACACACCTCAGCAGTGCAGGTGGTGTTCCCTTCCAATCCAATAACGCCATTTACCCCACTAAGGCCAAATAGTTTTATCTTTTATAGAATAATCACTAAATGAATTTTTTTTTTTTTTTTAAAAAAAGCCTTATTCTAGAGGCCCTTCCCCAACCTTCTAGTCATGCCCTTCCCAATTCCTCTCAGCCCCCGACAACCACCATCGCCGCCCGGGGTTCTGCCCACCATGTCCTCGTCCCCTTATCATCTCACCTTTCTCCTGGTGATCAAGAAACGGCCTCTTCAAATCATGATGATGAAGCAACATGATCGACACGCCCGACCCTAATATTCCCTGAACACCAGTGTAGACATGTGATAGCAGACACCCGAAGGTGATGAAGCCATACTAGAATGCATGAGTACAAGAAATAAATGAGACTTATAAATTTAAATATAATTAATATGCAAATGAGGAAAATGTTCAGAGCATACAACTAATCCGAGACACTAAAAATGAATAATATTAAATTGAAAAAACATAGGAATAGGTCCTACACCGAGAGGACTCGAAGATGCCAATATGGGAACAAACATGAGTGGACCAAGTTGATATATACATAATACTAAAACAGTTACCAACATACTAACCCCCAAGGTTTTATGAAAAACTAATAGCATAGTATGTAATAGGTTTTCTAAAAACCTAGCATGCCATAAAAGCTTTCCAAGTCATAGCTCGTATATAGCGTACTAAATAGTGGTATCTAATAACGCCAGTTTCCTTATCTCTCAGCTCAAAGCTAGATATTATTTCTCCATGCCCTATGCCAGCTCCATGTCTCTCAGCCCGAAGCTAGATATTATTTCTCCCGGCCCGCAACCAACAACCATAATCCTCGCCCGTGGCGGTATAATGACCACTACATACGCACAAAACATTGAACATAGTCTTTCCAAACATAGGTACATATATCTCAAAAAACATCCTCATACTATAAAGTCCTCCATCATCTATACTATAAAGAAATGTGTAAATCCATGTTCTAAATAGTATATAGTCATCCATCATACATACTACAAAGAACATTAGTTCGATAAAATATGATAATTCAAACTATTCTCAGTAAGCATAATATCTCATAAAACTTATGTATTAAATCATGCAATTCTATTATTAAAACATGAATTTTAGAAGGGATCCACTCAAATATACTTCGTCGTTGAAGACACGTACAAAAAAGGAAGGACGAAAATGCCGCTAATAATTGCACCTAAGCACATAAAGTGTACAATTAATAAAACTCTACTCAAACGATTGAATTTCAGAAAACGGACGTCATAAACAGATTCAGGACACCGAAAAACATATAGGGGACCTCGGGTACCCCCACGTGCAGCCGCACGCGTCACCAAGTGCCGAGAAAAGTTGCCGGAAGTTGGCCAGAAAAGTCGACGGTTGGGCGTGTGCTCCACGAGCCGGTGCCGGCTCGGCCTCATGCACGCCTACGTACAAGCACATATGCAGACCCACGTGCTGGCTTAGGTTTGGGATCCGACCTGGTTTGGGCTGGATTCTGGTCGGACCTTGGTTCGAATCCTAGGCTTGGGCCTAATGGGCTTGGGCTTAGATTCAACAGGCCGAAGGGCCTGGTTACACGACGGTTTTAGGTTTGGGTTCTATCAGGCATTAGGCTTGAAGGCCTGGCCCAAGTGCCTCTGGGTTTGGAAAATAAATAAATAACTGGGTTTGGGTTTAACGGGCCAAGGCCCGAGTTCCAAATGGCCCAAAGGCCTAACAGAAAAGGGTTTGGGTTTGGGTTTGGGCTGCTCTAAGGCTTGGGCCTTTGGTTTAAGCCCAGAGGCTTTGACTTGTTTCTCGCTGGGGAAGGAGGCCGAAACCTCCCGAGCTCCGATCACCGTCGACACTCCAACCTAGGCTACGATCTAGGTACGAAAATGAAGTGCAAGGTGAGGGGAAGTGTTTCCTTAACTTCTATTCACCGTGGGATGGCCAGAGGTGGTCGGATTCTTGCTCGAAACTCATGGGTTCGTTGAACCTGGGTTGGGTGTCCTTTGGGTGTCCCAGAGCTTCACAACAACGAAAAGAGAGAATGTGAAGGTTCTCGCGAGAGTGATGGTGGTGGTGGTAAGGTCATTGGGGTGGTGGTGCCTCGATGTGGAGAGAGAGAGAGAGAACTGAGAGTGAGAGTGAGCTAAGAGAGAAGGTGATCTCAGGGGAGGGAAGATAGAAGAAGAGAAAGATAGGTGAGTGTGGTCATAATCTACCTTTCTGTTCCATAAAATTCGAGACAGGTTGTCACAATCTACCCTCGTTAAATAAAATTTTGTCCCAAATTTTGATATAGCTTGTTACACTGAAAAATTTGAAAATAGGGAGAATGAAAATATATATATGTAAAGAAGAAATCAAGTCAGAGGGTTGCACAAAAAGGGAAAATGCCACTCGTCTCGATTGGGTTGCTATGATTCCATCTTTCGTGCCTCCAGGCTTATACCTTCTTCCTCCATCAGTGTAAAAGTAGAAATATGCCTTATAAAGATATAAAGTTGAAAACATATATTGACGTAAGGTCAAAGTAAGTATGCAAAATACGATAACGTCAAAATAGATATCTAAAAACATAACGGTCGAAAACTTCGTACTAAACTCAACCGTGAAAGTGTAAATGCCTTGATCAAACATTTGTAACTTTGAAAAAAAAATGCCAATAAAACTATAATAAGGTAAGTTAAAACACTTATGCTAAAGACCAAAACAGAAATTGAAAGTGGGTCTCGCCCAAGCATACGTAACGTCACATACTTCGAGAAAAGTTATCTTTGGATTGAGCCCCAATAATGACTACTCAATAACATCTACCGTAGATGGGTCTACTTGCCCACTTGCTTAACGAACCCAACGAATAAGATATCAATATCACAGTCTATAGTCCGCAATATCGACAACACATTGTTGTCTCAATATATAAGTGAGAAGTTCCCAAGGATGCCAAAATACCATTTTGCCCCGCACGTGAGAGTGTACAAAGATCGTCTGATTCTCGTCTCGACCGCACTCTCATACCGTTCCAGAGCGCACCAATCAGATATTGCTAGTAGTGTTTCGACATCCACGTACTAACGAACAATAGGGTCCTGGAGTGAAGTAGTAGAAAGATATGTTAAGACGAACACATATCGTTGGAAAAGAAATACTAGAGCACAATATGATGTTTATGAATTGTAGCAAGATAATGAGAGGTGACTATTCATTTCTGAGTGAAGATAGTGATTGGTGATGTAATCCGCTGACCACCCGTACTACTACCTTCACCAAGTCGTTACTCAAAGGCGACGCAAACCTCACACCCACGTGAAACTCTTCCCGGTAAGTCTGGGAAGCTTGTGAAAAGGCTATGCTCCCAAAATTCTTGTCCAAATCGATATGAATTGGGCCCACACTTCCGCCGAATTGATCGATCGTGAATTCCTCACTGATTGAGCGACCAACCATGTCTAGAAGGCTAAAAGAACACTCAAGAATTTAGGGGTCAGAACAAGTTCAACAAATTTACAAGTACAAGATAATTGGATTGAATGACATATGTAGGTATCTAGCTTGATTATGTGGTGGTAAGTCGAGATGGTTGAGGACTCGACTCGAGTGGTAGTCTAAAGAAATCAGATGGGCAAGAACTCGGACTTTTTCCCAATCCAACTTCCACAACAACTTGTTACAACGATAAATTTAGGGATATTCAAACACCAGTGGTAATGATGGGTAGTTGAATGACTGATGGTTCCGACTAAAACTTTCGGATCTGAGTGGTTTTCCCCAAATAGTCTATCTGCTTTCGAAAAGATACTAAGTGTTGTAGGGTAAGCACGAACCCAAAGTTGACTAAAATGCTTTCTAGTACCAGGGGTGAAACTAAGATTTCGGTCGAAACCGATGTTAATCGAGACATTAGTCAAACAAAGTCTAGGATGAAGAATTCTGTTAAGTGATCAAAAGTATAGTCTTCGTTGTAGATGATACACTGAGTGAGTAGACCAACAAGTATCGAAACGTCATCATAGTCTCCACGTATACGCAGTGGTTTGTATAGGAATTCTATGGTGACACTATCTCGTTTCTATTCGCACCCTCAGTGGGTCCCTGACAACCTAAGAAGGATAAGCATGGAAATTTCTTCCCATCTCGAACCAAGAATATAAAGAACGCAAGATAAGCCCGATGGCTTCCATCTCACCGCTTTCATTTCAAACTCAACTATTTATATGTGAAACACACTACAACCTCTTTGGTGAAAAAGGATGCAACATTTCTCATTGTAGAGAAGACGTCACCAGATTTTTCAACAAGGAAGGTCGTTAACGACTCTAGGTCAGAGATAGGACGATTCACATCATGCAGTTCCAATCGTTAAGAGGCACACACATGACTCGATCCTGCTACATCAGTGTGCAGCCCAACATTTAATGAAATACCATCGCAGAATTCGAACAGCGAAAGAACTACGATCAGATGAGACAACACCTTATTGTCAAAAACTTTGTTCATCGCCAGCATCACAACAAAATTGACTGGTTTCTTAACCAAAAATGAAATAGGGCTAAGCTCAAAGAATAGTTAAGAACTTCTTATAGGATTTGACAATGTCAAAGGCATTTGTATTTCACAACAGCATGTGAGGATATTCAATTTCCAACAGTCATCACCGCTTTTGGAAATTGATAAGAATAGCGTATGCTACCAAAGGAACTTTCGAGAAAAGTATTTACTCTAAAAACAACGCTCGAAGAATTGACGTACAACTGACTGTCGATGTTTAGTGACCTTGACCTCATGGTTGGCGTAAGCATGAAGGTTATCGATAGAACAATTGCCGAGAATTGTTCCAAGGATCCGCATGAATTTCCTCAGGAACGGATTCAAGAACATTAGTTTGATCCTCAACTAATACTTACTAACTTCGTAACAACTAGTGCTTACTCGTTTTTTCCAACACGCACTTTGATGTTTTGAGTAATTTTCATAAAGGTATGACTCTGCCCACCATTCCAAGGGAACGCATGTCGCAGAGTGACATCACTAATTCAGATCTTCCAAAATCAAACCACTTGATTTTCTTTTTCACCATACTCTTGCGTAGATATGACTCTGCCCTCAATTCCGAAGGAACGCATGTTGCAGAGTGGCATTGCCATCTCGGATCTTTAGTTGGTCTTAACTAGACTTCCTCATACTGAGATTTTCAATTTACATCACTTCAATATAAAACCGACTCTGTCCGCAATTCCAAGGGAACGCATGTTGCAGAGTATCGGTCCAATGTTGAAAGTAGTCCAACAATCCATTTCGTCACCGCTGAGGCATAATCCCGACACGGATTCTTGTATTTCAACCAGAAGGTGACAATTCAAACAGAGAAAAGTTTGCACAACTGCGCCGAATGACACCAAATCCGGAAGTCGTGACATCCAAATGACATCATGATTGACACATTACTACAGTAACAGTAGATCCTAAGTATGCTCTGAACAAACCATGCTCTGATACCAAATTGACACGCCCGACCCTGATATTCCCCGAACACCAGGGTAGGTACGTGTTGGCCAACACCCGAAGGTGACGAAGTCATACTAGAATGCATGAGTACAAGAAATAAATGAGACTTATAAATTTAAATATAATTAATATGAAAATAAGGAACATGTACAAAGCATACAACTAATACGAGACACTAAAAAGGAATAATACAAAGCCTACACCGAGAGGACTCGAAGATGCCGATGCGGGAGTGCCTTGACGCCGGGATTGTATGCCTCCATTCTAAGTCCTAAAGGGGGCGCAAAACAAACATGAGTGGACCAAGTTGATATATACATAATACTGAAACAATTATCAACATACTAACCTCTTAGGTTTTATGAAAAACTAATAGCATAGTATGTAATAGGTTTTCTTAAAACCCTAGCATGCCATAAAATCTTTCCAAGTCATAGCTCGTATATAGTGTACTAAATAGTGGTATCCAATAACAATATCTTCCGGCCCCATGCCAGCTTCCTTGTCTCTCAGCTCGAAGCTAGAGATTATTTCTTCAGGCTCCATGCTAGCTCCATGTCCAAAGCTAGAGATTATTTCTCCCAGCCCACAGCTAACAACCATAATCCTTGCCTGTGGCGGTATAGTGACCACTAGATACTTGCAAAACATTGAACATAGTCTTTCCAAACATAGGTACATATATCTCATAAACATCTTCATAGTATAAAGTCATCCATGTAAGATCTCACATCGCCCAGGGGAGTGGATCATCTATGCCTTATATGTATATGCCCATGTCTTCCTAGCATGAGGCCTTTTAGGAGCTTACTGGCTTCGGATTCCTTAGGAACTTCGAAGTTAAACGAGTTCGCACGAGAGCAATCCCAGGATAGGTGACCCACTGGGAAGTTCTCATGTGAGTTCCCAGAAACAAAACTGTGAGGGTGTAGTCAGGGCCAAAAGCGGACAATATCGTGCTACGGTGGAGTTGAGCCCGGGATATGGTGGGGGCCAGGGCCGGGATGTGACAATGTAGTATCAGAGCCAACCCTGGCCAGATGTGTACCGACGAGGACGTCAGGTCCCCTAAGGTGGGTGGATTGTGAGATCCCACATCGCCCAAGGGAGTGGATCATATATGCCTTATATGTACATACCCACCTCCAATTAGTACGAGTCCTTTTGGGAGCTTACTGGCTTTGAATTCCTTATGAACTCCGAAGTTAAGTGAGGATGGGCCAGAGCATTCCCATGATGGGTGACCCACTGGGAAGTTCTGCTCGCGTGAGTTCCTAGAAACAAAACTGTGAGGGCATGGTCGGGGTCCAAAACGAAAAATAATGCTACTATGGAGTCGAGCCCGGGTTGTGGTGGGGGCCCAGACCGGGATGTGACAATTTGATATCAGAGCCAATCCCTTGCTAGAAGTGTGCCGACAATGACGTCGAGCCCCTAAGGGGGTGGATTGTAAGATCCCACATCACCCAAAGGAGTGGATCCTCTATGCCTTATATGTATATGCCCATCTCTTCCTAGCACGAAGCCTTTTGGGAGCTTACTGGCTTCGGATTCCTTAGGAACTTCGAAGTTAAGCAAGTTCGCGCGAGAGCAATCCCAGGATGGGTGACCCACTGGGAAGTTCTCGTGTGAATTCCTAGAAACAAAACCATGAGGGCGTGGTCGGGGCCCAAAGCGGACAATATCGTGCTACGGTGGAGTTGAGCCCAAGATATGGTAGGGGCCCAGGCCGGGATGTGACAATCCATCATCTATACTATAAAGAAGTGTATAAAAACATGTTCTAAATAGTATATAGTCATCCATCATATATACTACAAAGAACATCAGTTCGATAAAATATGATAATTTAAACTATTCTCAGTAAGCATAATATCTCATAGAACGTGTGTATTAAATCATGCTTTTTATGTATGTAATTTAATTATTAAAACATGAATTTTAGAAGGGGTTCACTCACAGATACTTTGTTGTTGAAGAATCGTATGAAAAAGGAAGAATAGAAACACCGCTAATAATTGCACCTAAGCACATAAAGGGTAAAATTAATAAGACTGAACCCAAATGATTAAATTTCGAAAAAACGGATGCCATAAACTGATTCAATATGCCCAAAAACAAAAAGTGGGACATCAGATAGCCCCATGGGCCGTCACACGCGTTGGGAAATTCGCTGGAAAGTTGGTCGGAAAAGTCGATGATGCCACCGTCAACGGTGACTCGTGTGCTCTAAGCGCCGATGCCAGCTCTACCTCACGCGTAGGCCCATATGTGGACCCACTAGCTGGCTTAGGTTTGGGATCAGACTGGATTTGGGCTGGATCCGGATCGGAACTTGGTTCGGATCATGGGCTTGGGCCTGATGGGTTCACCAAGCCGAAGGCCTTAGTTACATGGCCCAAGGGTTCTGGATTCCTTTAGGTTTTGGGTTTGGGTTCTATTGGGCCTTGGGCATGAAAAGTCAGCTCAAGTGCCTTTGGGTTTGGAAAATAAATAAAACAAATAAATAATTGGGTTTGGGTTTAACGGGCCAAGGCTCAAGTTCCAAATGGCCCGAAGGCCTAATAGAAAACAGTTTGGGTTTGGGCTGCCCTAAGGCTTGGGCCTTTGGTTTAGGCTTAGAAGCGCTGACTTGTTTCTAGGCCGGAGCCTCCCGAGCTTCGGTCACCATTGACACTCCAACCTAGGCTACAATCTAGGTACGAAAATGAAATGCAAGGTGAAGGGAAGTGTCACGCCCCAATCTCGACATACGTCCAGGATCGACATGTGACGTTACCAAAATACCCGTATAACTCACATACCCTGCCTCCGGGATATGAACAATGCACAACTCAAGATTCGAATTGCGTCTTATACTTTATGGTTGTATCTAACCTCCTCATTAGACTGCCTACGTACCCTCAAAAAGGATCAAGCCATTCGTAGTTCACCAATCGTCAAACTCTAATCTTTTCGTAAAATACTTCTAACAGAAAAATCATAAGGCATCATATTACACATCAACCTTACACCAAACAACAATTATCATCTTTCATGCATGCAGGTAAACCATTCTCATACAGCTACTCTCCAATTCATCCATCATATAAATCACTTTGTTTCACATAATACCGCAAATCATAGTATGTAACATATCAAAGAACCAACGAAGCACAGTGTTATTCTCAAGTCACCTTAATCAACTACTCTAGTCATAATAATCTTAATCGTACCCAACGTCATTCCACAATCACATCAATTAATTAATCATGAATCAAAGATACATGATCTTAGCATTTAATTATGTTAATCAATGAATGCAGTAACATATCATTTTACAAATTTGACCAAGAAACTCTAACAACTCCGAAGTCACCCAGACATCCAACGGCTTTTCCTATTCAAACCACCAAGATTCTCAAAAAGCATCATTCATATGTACATTAAAAACTAGGACTAGAGGGACACAGTTTGACCGAAGCCTACATAAGTAACCAAACAGGAAGTGGGCCCTCAATGCGGATTAACCAAGCAGAGCCACCCCTAAGAAAATAACCAAGTAGGCAGTGACCTCCTCCAATGCGGATTAACCAAGCAGAATCAATCCTATAGCTGTTAGGAAGTGATCACCCAACGCGGATTAACCAAGCATGATCACTCCTAAGCATACATGGCCATAAGGATCGCCCAACGCGGATTAACCAAGCGCGATCCATATATAGTATGGTCCCCCAATGCGGATTAACCAAGAATGACCACTTGTGACCCTTCCAATGCGGATTAACCAAGCAGGGTCAAGATAATCAGGTAGGTAGTGATCACCCAACATGGATATACCAAGCATGATTACTCCTAGGACGCGTATGGTCCTCCAATGCGAATATACCAAGCAGGACCATCAATGTGTAACTGCTACATAGTGCAGTAAATTCAACATCTCAACCCCTATGAGTTACAACGTAGTCACCTACACCATCAACTTCTCATGGCCACCACTAATATGCCACGCAAGTATATAAGTTCCATAAAATACTTCTAATATGATTCTAGAGTCACATTGTCGTAGCATATATCTTACTTATCTTTCACATTACTAAAAAGATAATTAAACATATATATATATATCACAATCATCATCAGTACATAAGCCAAATCATGTTTAATAAACATAAGTCTATGGCTAATATATAAAAATCGCATTTCAATACAAATCACATTTATAAGACCAAGACATATTCACATATGATATTAATATAAGAAATTAAGGTAATAACCATATCACATATATTCAAGTCACTCTCTAACCAATGTAGGCCCACTAGATTTCACTTAGTATCCCGTATTACTAATTTTAGTATTTAGAACGTTTTGAGACATGTTGACCAAAAGTCAATTCTCGATCGACAGTAGGATCCACAACGCTACATAATTTGATCCAGAAGATCCGCACATCGGATTCTAGATTTGTTACTTCCTAAGGTCCACATTATGCTCAAAGAACAACATACTAAAATCTCAACACGATCAGATGGTCGAATCTCCACCAATTGCTAGAATTAAGTGGCAGTTAACAATTAATTTTATTAACTTAGAAATCTAATTCAGGAAGATCCATATATTGGATTTCCAATTCATCAGTTCCAGTTATCCTCAAATATTACATACTATAATGTATTAAAGTTTGGTGACGATCCAACGGATGGATCATCAATTCATATAAAGGTCAAAACTAAGTTCAAACAATCAAACCACATCATACGGATATCAATTATGAAATCAGGACATCTAATTGAACTTAAAAGGACATCGTCGGCCCACTGGCCAGGCTTCCGCCGCACACGCCGTCGTGGGTGGCGGTCGGCTGCCCCGATTTGCCGGAAAATTCAACTATTTCCAAAAATTCTCAAATTTTACAGGAAAGTAGATCTCAGTGAGGGGAGAATTTTCATACCTGGGTCATAGTCCAATTTGGCTGAGAAACGCCTGAAATCGCCCACAAACTGCCCGAACCCTAGAATTGGGTGTGCTTCAATTCGACCTTCATACTCACTCCGACGCCTCCACCACTACTTGGGCTTTGCTACTGGGGTTGAAAAGAGTCTATTGGTGGGAATTGGCTGAGTTAGCTTCACGTTTTGTGGATTGCCGTTGTACACCCACACACACCACCGATGCATTTTTCCTAAATTTACCACCAATTTCCTTCTAATTTTGGGTGGAAATGGAAGAGGGAAGGCTAAGGAGTTGTTTCTAGGTGGTGGTTTTCCTTGATTTGCCAAAAAATGATTGAATTTGGCCGTGGTGCTTGTCGGGTCTAGATGGTCAAGGGGAAACCCAGTTTTCCCCCTCATTTTCTCATTCCCTCATTTCCCTTCTTTGCTTTGTCTCCCCTTCGTCCATCTCTCCCCCTCCTTTCATAATTGGTTCCTCCCTTTTTCTCTGATTAGGCAGCCACTGCCCTCCTCCCTAACCTCCCGCACCTCCTTTTTTTTTTTTTTTTATTCTCCTTTCCTCCCCTATTTCTCATTGGTCCCTTTGCCACTATGTGGGAGTTTTAAAATAAATTAAAATCTAAAGTTTTGTAACACAACTTTAAATATCCATAACTATACCGTTAAAACTCGGACTAGAAAATGGCTTTCGCCTATACGTTCATGATCTCGAAATCTATTCAACAATATAAATTGTGACCTCGAAAGGTCTACGGATTTTAACTAATTAATTTCCAAACTTCAAACTTCGTAACTAATTTAATTAAAATCTAAATTCAAACAATTTAAAATAAATTCTTGAAAAATAATATAAAATCTCAATAATACAAATACGTAGATTATAATAGTGAAATCTAGGAAAAGGATTTCACCGGAAATGTTTCCTTACCTTCGATTCACCATGGGATGGCTGGAGGTGGTCGAATTCTTGCTCAAAACTCACAGGTTTGCCGGACCTGGCTTGGGTGTCTTTTGGGTGACCCGGAGCTTTACAGCGACGAAAAGAAAGAAGGAGAAAGTTCTTGCGAGGGTGATGGTGGTGGTGGTGAGGTCGTTAAGGTGGTGGTGCCTCGGTGTCGAGAGAGAGAGAGAGAAAAAAAAACTGAGAGGGAGAATGAGCTGAGAGAGAAAGTGAACTCATGGGAAGGAAGAGAGAAGAAGAGAAAGATATGGTGAGTGTGGGCTGCCACGTGGCAGCCAAAGACGAGAGGGGAACTGGGGACCAAAAAGTGAGGGTGGGCCTCTTGGGCACACCATTTAACACCAAAAACAATATTTTAAACAAATATCCCACAACCCAAATTAAATTACCGCCCTTCCGTTTCGTAAAATTCGGCACGAGTTGTTACAATGATAGAAGAAGATGATGGTGCCAAATTGAGATTTTAGTTGTGTGATAAAGGTTGGAGCTTCCACGGGTGTTCATGGTGGTCGGCGTGATGTGGTTGTTAGGTGGAGGACAAACATTCTGGTGCAGGTGCCGGTGACCTTTTAGTTAGAAAATGCTTGGTTTTCGATCTGCAATATCGAGAAGGTAAAGAGAGATGGAAGAGAGAGGGGCACCAGTGCTATATTAATTAAATATTAAGTTTTTTAATTGCTTTAATGGTGGGCCAAACTATTGGTATAAATTACAACTTAAATGCACAGATGTCATGACCTTGTTGGTGAAACTCCAACTTAGCAAGCGTTCCCAGTACCTCGAAAAATTTCTCCAAAACCAGAACCCATCCCCACCTCCCTCCCAATGGTGCCCCTTCTCTTCTCTTGCAACCTTAGAACCAGGTGCTGCTCCACCTCGACGCCCTCTGGGCTCTTGACTTGGACCTTTTTATAAGCATCTCAATTCTCAAAGTTCTCTGCATTCAAAATGATAGCTTTGAAATTGGTTTTTGATTGTGAAAAAAAAATTGGTTTTTGATTAAATGAGGCTTACCATTGATTGTTATAACATAT
The DNA here is from genome assembly GCA_036320875.1 of Cotoneaster glaucophyllus. Taxonomy (NCBI): domain Eukaryota; kingdom Viridiplantae; phylum Streptophyta; class Magnoliopsida; order Rosales; family Rosaceae; genus Cotoneaster; species Cotoneaster glaucophyllus. The sequence continues at coordinate 3,514,849 of CM070071.1, forward strand.
GCATTTCAATTTGGGGAATTTCAAGTGTGGATTTTTGCCCATATTTTCTTGAACGAAATCAATTTTTCAGGTCCGAGATCCCGACCCGAATTCTGCCTCTTCTTGTCGTCGTCGAATTTTCTGTTCTTCCTCTGCATGTCCACACCTTCCACAAACTTCGAGAAGGTCCTTGAGATTCCTGAACCCTGCAAATGATTTCAGATTGCAGGCGAGGGTTTTTGGGGATGGTGTAGCTCAAAAAGGTCCTTGACGGAATTGACTTTGGCAAAAAATTTGTCTGCGGCTGCTTGCTTGAGAAGAAGGAAGTGCCCCTTTTTATTATTTTAACTTGGGCGGATTAATGATGACTAGGTGGCGGAGATGGAGGAGGAGAGGGCGGTGAGGGGGTAGTGGGTTATGGTTTTTTTTTTTATGGTTTTGGTGGTGAAGGAAGGAAGGTTTTTTTTGTTGTTGTTTTTAGGAAGGGGAGGGGGAAGAAGGTGAAAGGTGGGTTCCACTTTTTTGTATAAAAATATTTAAATAAGGGAAGTGTTATTGACACTCTAAAAATCTCATTTTACACTCCTCACAAGTGTATTTTTCTTTCCTAATATAGAAAGTTTGGAGTGTATAATGAGATTTTTGAAGTGTTAATAACAATTCCCTTGAATAATTTTTTTTTTTTTTTAATCCTTAATTAGTGGGTCTTACCTTAAGGCACTTCAGTATTTAATAGAGAAATTGACAGAAAAAAATGATGAAAGTATGACAAAGCAATAAATTCGTAAAATGAGGTATGACATTATAATTTTTAAAACATGATACAATGAATGGATATGATTGGAGGATCCTCTCTCATAATATCCTACTTTCTCAATTTTTTGTCAAACCTACTTTTTCTTCTTTCAATCCACTTTCCTTCAATTTGCTTTCATTCAATTTGATCTTTTAGGTTAAATTATACAAAAATACATTAATTATGGGTCCAACCACAATCTTATAAGGTATGACATTATAATTTTTAAAACATGATGTATAAGATTGTGGTTGGACCCATAATTAATGTATTTTTGTGTAATTTAATCTAAAAAATCAAATTGAATGAAAGCAAATTGAAAGAAAGTGGATTGTAAGAAGAAAAAGTAGGTTTGACAAAAAACAAAAAACAAAAACAAATAATTGAGAAAGTAGGATATTATGAGAGAGGATCCTCCAATCATATCCATTCATCATCCATCGTATAGTCAGTTTTCGCCAGGTACTGTTTATATTCAATTTTAAATAAAAAAACTTACAATAATTCCTGATCGCACGATGTACGATGAACGGATGTGATTAGAGGATTTCCAGGATCCTCACAAAAAGGATCCAAGGAGGATCCTCCTAGGGTTATTTTACAAAACCAAATTGCAATGGTCACATCAAATCAGATGTGGTTGGAACCGTGCAATGGGATTGGAACCGCAGCAATTTGTCAATTATATATAGGGAGTTTTAACGAAACATTTCTCGTATTGTCACTTTTAACGAAAAACTACATTTTTACCTTTTATTGGTACTATTCACTACACCTGTATTTGTCCTTTTTTTATTAAAACTAAAGTTTTCTTAGACTTTTCGTTAATTTTCCTTTATATTTATACCAAATGTTTTCAAACATTGACAAAAAAAAATGTTTTCAAATAAACTACTTAGAACTACGGTCTAATAGTATTCATCTTCACTTATAAGTGAGAATTCTTATGTTCGATTTTTGCCAAAAGTGAATTTGAATCACATATTGCTAACACACTGTGAGGCTAAGCACATCCCCTCCCCTTAGTGTAAATAATATTGTTTGTGCAAAAAAATGTTTTCAAACAAAAAACAATTATAAAATTATAAGATAGATTTAGTAGTTAATTTAAAAAAAAAAAAAAAAAAAAAAAATTGAAGCTTCTATCAATTTTGGCAGCACCCCACATCATATTTATTTTTTTATTGGAAAACAATATTAATGCCTTTTTCATTATTGGTGTTGATTTGACCATTTTGACATCTTGATGATGCTCTAAGTTGTGCTTTTTGTTTTTGGAGGGACATAAGTAAAATGACCTATTTATCTTCTCGATCGCCTTCCTCTCTGGCAACTTTGGTTTTATCAATTATTTATGCTCTTACTTTATTGTTACCACTCAACTTTCATGCTTCAGCTTCTGGAAAGAAAGCATTGAGAAGTTACTTTTTTTTTTGAATAACGGGATAACATTAACCGGGCAAAGATGCCAAGGAGAAACAAGAGAGCCTACGCCGAGGCAAACAAACCAACCAACTACAATCAAAGCAATACGAGGGGTAGAAAGCAACACTACGACGCCGCATCTAATGCTAAAGCGTCACACCTCGCAAAACCACAAAAACTAAGATTACGGGGGGCAGGGAAGTCCATGATTACATAGAACATGAACCAGGGAAGATGGGGGTCTATCGACCCAAACCTGATCACATACTTCCCTACATCTACGCGACGCCAGCCGGTCCGTCGTCGAATTGGCCGATCTTGGGACCCAAGACCAGCGGCAAACAAGAAACTCCTTGCCCAAATTGCAACAATTTGCCAAAATGGGGAAGGCATCTCAGCTGCCTTTCTTAGCCATATCCTTAAGGCAAGAAATAGATTCCAAGGAATCAGATTCTACAATTATTGAGTTCCAACCACGAACTTTTCCAAGCCTACATCCATGCAGGATAGCCAATGCCTCCATCATTACAGCACTTGAAGCCTTCCCACAGTATCTACCAATTGCTAGGAACCGTCCCTCCGCATCACGGGCCACCACACCCGTGTATCTCATTCTTCCCCCAGGATCCCAGCTAGCATCCACATTTATTTTAACAAAGTCTAGACTCGAAGGAGACCACCTAATATCGACCATGTGATCTTGCAAACCTGGATTGGGCGTGGAAGGTGGTTCCCGCCGAGCATCATTAAAGGAAGAAGCCGAGAGGGAGCTAGCCAAAATAACTTGCCTAGGAGCAATTTGTTGGTTGTTGAACTAAAAATTACATCTCGATTTCCATATATGCCAACAAGTAAAGGCTATATAAGAAAACAACTTAATACTCACCTCCTTGGAGCCTTTGACCGAATCAAAAATCTGGAGCAACCAACTTGTCCATGAAAAGGTTTCCGTTTGGTTAATCCTCAAGATGAAGCTTCCCCCAAACCATATGACTTCCACCCAAGGGCATTGCAAGAAAAGATGCGCAAATGTTTCATCATGCAAATTACAAATAGAGCATAGAGGAAAAGAGGAAGATCTCCTTTGAAAGAGACTTGCCCTTATTGCGAGCGCCTCATGCAGAGTCTTCCACAAAAAGCTTTTGATTTTCGGGGGACCTTTAATCTCCAAACAAACCTTTAATCCCCAAACAAACTTCCAGAATATCTCGAGGATGTTTTTCAGCACTTGATGGGGAGGGGAGAGATTCCGAGAAACAGTCCAATGATACCCAGATTTAACCGAATACTGCCCCTTCTTCTCAAAAGGCCACACCAATCTGTCATTCAACAAATTGTCGCCTATGTGGAGTTCCAAAATAGCATCCAACTCCGAGCTCTCCAAGAAGGGATTCAAGAAATCAAGATCCCACTCACCATTCTCAGGATTTATAAGAGAAGCAACCCTCAGGTTTCTTGACACTTGAACCGACCCCACAGGAGAAGGTCTACCTGAAGGGATAGACGGAATCCATCGGTCATTCCACACTCTAACTTCCTTACCACTCATGATTTGCCAGTGAGGACCATTTTTCAAAATATCTCTTCCAGTAATGAGGCTCAACCAAGCCCAAGAGGCTCTTCCACCCTTATTCGCATCAAGGAACGAACAATTAGGAAAATATCTTGCTTTCAAAACCCGCGCCCATAACGAATTCGGGTCCTCAATTAATCTCCAACATTGCTTCGCCAACAGAGCATCATTAAACATCTCAAAACTTCTAAACCCCAACCCACATGTCTCATTCGCCCAACCCAATTTCTCTCTAGCAACCCAATGTATTCGGTGTTCACCCTCATTTTGCCCCCACCAATAATCCGAGATCATGGCATCTAACTCCTTGCAAAAAAATGAAGGAAATTTAAAGAGGTTCATTGGGTAAGCCGGGATAGCTTGAGCCACAGCCTTTATGAGAATTTCCCTACCCGCTTGAGATAGATACGCTTTCTTCCAACCCTGCAGTTTCCCCAATAATTTTCCTTTAATATAGGCCAACCCAGTTTTCTTAGAACGGCCTCAAATAGCAGGAACCCCTATATAAGAACCAGGGTCATCCACCATTTCCATGCCAAGAACAATTGCCAGCTGGGAGGCAAAGTGCACAGGAACATTTGACCCAAAGAAAACACTAGATTTGGATTTGTTAACTTTTTGCCCCGAGGCTAAACAATAATCATCAATCACTTTGGATAAATTTCAACAGTTCTCCACATCTGCCCTCAGAAAAATAAGAGTATCGTCTGCGAAGAAAATATGAGAGATGGTAGGACCCGGATTGCTCATTTTGATTCCCCTGAGAATGGCCTGCTCGCTAGACTTTTGAATAAGAAGAGACAACACTTCGCTCACCAACAAGAAAAGATAAGGGGAAAGCGGATCTCCCTGCCTTAGACCCCTTGAAGGAGCAAATTTTTGTCCAGGTTAACCATTCAAAAGCATTTTGGTTTGGAGAAATTAAATCCAGAAGAAACAATTTGAGACGATTTGCCAAGACCTTGGAAAGAATCTTGTAAGAGTAGTTGCATAGGCTAATGGGCCTGAATTGAGAGACCGTTTCTGGGTTTATAACCTTAAGGATCAACACCAAATGAGTTGCATTTAACCGCCCAGGATTGTCCTGCCCGTGCATCATAATCTCGATAATCTCATTCACATCAGCCGCGAGAATGTCTCAGTGTGTTTGATAGAAGATCCCGGGGTACCCATCTGGTCATAGGGCCTTCAATCCCCCCATCTGCATCGCCGCACCTTTCACATCCTCAATCGAGACCAGGCAGAAAATAACCTTATTCATATGAGTAGACACTTTCGGGGAGATGCAGTCAAGGACATCCCCTTATTCCCGCTGCCCCGCCGACTTGAATAAGTCCACAAAATGCTCATCCACCATCCTTCCGACAAGTCTAGGGTTTTCAACCCACTCCCATCTGTCATTCTTTAAAGTCACCACCTTGTTTCTTCTTCTTCTCTAAATTGTAGATTGGTGAAAGAACTTCGTATTAGCATCCCCTTCTTTTAGCCATTTCACCCTCGATCTTTGCAACCAGTAACTCTCTTCTTGTCTCCACAAATGGTCTACCTCTTTAGAGAGAGTTTTAATTTCTTCTTCATTCTCTCCCCATTTATGTTGGAGACGGCCTAAATGATCCATCTTCTCCTTCAATTGTTTCCCACGTGTTTTGAATTTGTCTATGCTCCATCTGATTAGCTTACCCCGACAAACATCCATCTTTCGGTTCCACTTTTCCATTGAATTTCCTTCTCTATTACTCCTCCAAACATCTTTAACAATATCTTTACATTCCCCTTCCTTAGCCCAAAAGGCCTCAAAACGGAATAATCTCTTGCTTCTTCTTTCCATATGCGGCTTGCAATTCAGCAGCACAGGGCAGTGATCTGACCCCAAGCATGTACCATTTACAACGATAGTATGTGGCCATAACGATTGCCATTTATCATTCACCAAAGCCCTGTCCAACCGTGCCTCCACCAAGTGTCCATTTCGCTGCCCCCTCCAAGTGAATTTGGGGCCATTAAAACCCACATCCATTAATTGTACCTTGCACATGAATTCCTCAAGGTATCTAGGTCTGTTATATCTCATTTTCGCTCCTCCCGGATTTTCATGGTCCCATAAGAATTCATTGAAATCACCTCCACACACCCAAAGGATATTGTCTGGGTTGAAATTTTGAATCATTCTCCTCCAGAACTCCTCTTTCTCTGCCCTATAAGACGTATAATAAACTCTAGTGAACCTAAACCAAGACTGTGAATCACCAATCCTACAATTAGCATCAATGAAGTGCTTTGAAGAATCTGTCACCTCAACTACTATAGAATCATCCCACCAAAGGCTAAGGCCTCTCGCGCTCCCAACTGGAGCCACGTTAAAACCATTCACATACCTCATCATTTTCCTTACTCCTACCAATCTATGATCTTTCATCTTGGTTTTCGATAAAAAGACCATAGAGGGTATGTGTTCCCTGATTAGCCTGTGAAGGGCACGAACCACCGTGTCCGACCCAAGACCACGACAGTTCCAAAAAAAGGTGTATCATGGCGATCTTGCGGCTATTAAAGGCCAGCCGCCACCGCCTCGAGAAGAAGAACCCATCTTCCTTGCCAAAAAAGCTTATTTCTCTCATGCCAAGATATTCTCCATATATTTCCACATGTCCTGGTACTCAATCGGAACTTCCTGTAATTCTTCCTCCGCATCCAGAGCTCTCACCACCATCGAACATCTTTCATTTATAGTCATTCTCCCAAGTCTCTCTGCTGCCCGTGCTTTTCTGTCTTTTACTTCTTGTTTATCTTCCTCTGATTTCTTTTTCTTTCGAGATGATTGTTTCATCTTGAGGCTGCTAGCTTCCATTTCTTGCTTCTTCTTTCTTCGCATCTCTTCCGTTATGTGAGTCAACTCACTCCCCTGAGTTGGCTGGGAGTTATCACTATGAGCATTCAAAGCCATTATTTTATCCTCCTGCTGAGAGGAGTTTTGATCCTGAATTTCCTCTATTAGCACTGACGGACCCCTTCCAAAAGCATTTAGGATTACATCAGCATCAAAAGCCATAGGTACTCGATGTTGCCCTAATAACCCACAACTATCCACGAACCACTGGGCCGGGTTAGAACTTGGACCCACTCCCCTTCTTTGCACCCTATGCCATTTCTTTGCACTGCTACATGATCTATGTTGAAAGATCGTGAGTTCTAGGTCCTCCTCCACAGTTTCTTTCTCTGCACAATGTTCCCCCACGTTATCCATTCTCTGTGCCACATTCGTTGGTATATGTCCCACTCTAATAGCAGAAATCTTGAAGTCTTTCATAACAAAATTTTATCCAAGTCTCATTTTTGTTTTCCCTTGGAATCCAGCATCCCGTAGTGAGAGGTTTATTAGTATCAACAGTAATTTCGACCCTCAAAAAGCCAGGCACCTTGCGTTTGCATCTGAACTTAGATTGGGTGGGACACCCTTGATTTGTACCCAGAACAGGACAATTTTCATATTTATTTCCTCCAAAGCTAGCTCCTGGGGCCACCGCTTCACTGAAAAATTCTGCTTCATAACCCCCCAGGGGACCTGGTCTAGGATCTTTTTGCCGTACTCTCATCTTGAATTGTGATGATGAAGGTATTGTCCTTTACCCACTTAATGTCAACCTTCCCCAATTCCTTCCAAGACGATCTGAGAATATTTCTAAGTCCCCATTTGTTCAGGATCTTGTCTGCCAAAGCAGCTCCCACCAGCTTGATGCCCTGCTCCATTGTAGATAATTCCAGATTATTCTCCAAATGAACCAAAGGCTCCTCAACATCGACCCTATCCATTTGAAAGCTTGAAGAAGAAAAAACCCCTCCCACTTGTTCCAGCAAAATCGACAGTAGGACTTTTGTACTAGCTTTCCCACTATGTCCTTCTTCTTCCTTATCTCTCTCTTTAACCTTCGAAACTATCAAGATTACCAGGGCATACCACCAAACCTCTCGCCAATACTCCAAAATTCGATTCCACCCACAATAGTTAATCACAATAAACCTACTTGAAATTAATGTATCTGTGAAATATACTCGAAGTAATGAAGTAAACAGGGAAAGAAGGCAACTCTTTACCACCTTCGTACTTGATTTAGGACGAAAGAAATTAAGAGTGGGACCCTTTTGTGGAGAAATATTCGCCCCATTTTCTGAACTTGCTTGGTGCATTTAATTCTGAGAGGCTTGAATCTGTATTCCTTCTGATCTGTCTTCTTATCTGTTGCTGCCATAACTCCAGATCTGACCCACCATGGAAAAGAACTACCAGTGAAATAGGAAATTAATACCAGTGAAGCAGATCTGACCCACAATGGAATAGAACTACCAAAGAAGCAGGAAATTAATACCGATCTTTAAAGCGGGTTTTAAGGGAAGAGAACTAAAGCAAGGCTGAGATTGATGGGGTAGAAACAAATATGGTAGATGACTGGATGCGAAATAAAGGGGGACTTTTGTTAGGTGTGAGGTTTTGATGGAGGAAAGGAAGAAATTGGACAACGCACACCTAAGAAAGTAAAGAAACCCACACTGAAGAGGGACTCTCATAGAGGAGAGAGGCGCTAGGCGCTCTCATAGAGGAGAGAAAGTTTCCTTTTGTTGTTGTACTATTAGTCTAAAGAAAGGTTCTCAATTGGCAGAAATGAATAGTATTTCAATCCAAATTTCAGTTTATTTACAACAATGTCATTGCTCTTTCTGTTGCCTTTAGGTGAGTAGCCCGGATTGCAGCCAAGCCCAAATGTATTGGTTTTAGTTGAGAAGCCCGACCCTCTGTCAGGCCCAAAATTTTAAATTACAATTTTGCCCATTCAAAATAACAATCCAATGGTGGGGATGGTGCATCGGGAAGGACAATTGTGTCCTTTCGGTTTGGGGGTGATGGGGGTTTAACCGGGTAGGTTCCATTTGCTGTCATTGAATGAGGGTTTCAGGGATGAAGCCTCTGTGCGAGAGAGAGAGAGAGACGGCGAGAGACAGAGAGAGAAGGAGATGGCGATGGAATGAGAGCGACAGGAAGGGGATGGGTTCTCGACACTGTTGCTTCAGGTCGATTTCACAAGTGGGAGAGTGGGTATGGTCAGAGAAGACCATATGGGTCGTTGAGATTTCAGGGAAACGAGGTAGGGGTCATGAACGAACCTTGGTGAGAGTGGGTGCCAGATCTTGCGCTGCATGCCTCAAATCAAAGATAAGTTCGTTTATTTTTATTGTATTCTTTAATGGTAGCTTGGCTTTTGGAATTGTTTAGAATGTTAGGTCCGGTTTTGGGGGATTTATCATTTTAGAGAGAGATGAACAGGGAGATGGAGATAGATAGAGAGACCGGAGAAAGCATGGCTGTGTACATTTTTTAGTGTTAATTAATGGGTTGGTGCGCAGGGTGAGTGACAGAGTGACAGAGGGACTGTGGGAGAGTATGGGTTTTCAGTTCTTTCTTCTGATTCAACAGGTTATACACTGTTTGAAAAACCTTTTTTTGTTTTTGTTTTGTTCCCGTTTGCTTTGTTAAAACCATCATTTGGATTTGTGGGTTTCACTGTGCTCATTTTCAAAAATGGGACTGAAAGCTTATTAGGATTTCGAGTTGTTTCGACCAAAAGTTTCTCATTCGTTTTTATCTCTGTTTTGAATGTTATGTGCTTGGGAGTGTAATTCTTTGTCCTCTGTATTTAAGGTGAGCAGTTTCAAAATTCCAAAGTTTTGATATAGAGTTTTGTTTGGTTTTTTTATTATATTCGACTAGAATTTCGGTTTTTGTTGTTTGATTTTATGAAATCACAGTTTGGGTTTATACTTTTGTTTGGGTTTGATTATAATTTTATGTGCTGATTAAATTTGATAACTCCAGAATTGATTGTTGGTTTGGTTTGATAGGTGAGGCAGATAGAGGGAAAGAGGAAAATTGTGGTTTCAACACTCTTGGTTCTGTTCTTGGAAGGTACTTCTTTACCATTTAACTCTCATTCAATTTCTGTGAATTTACAGTTTTTGGGTTGATTAGCAGATTCATTGACAATAATATCTTAAATGTTTGTTCAAATTAATCACATGAAAATACATAGTTTAGACGATGTTGCAACCATTGAATGGCTACGACTGCACTGTTCTTCTGTGTATGCTCACGTGTGTTGGAAAAGCATAATTTTGAACATAGGAAAAATATCCAGCATTACAACTACACAGGTTTTGATAGTTAGCAAGAATCTATACGGCTCCAATTCAAATCGAATTGAAATGCAAAATACAATGATTAAATTTTGGATTTTCGAAAGAATGGAAAGATTTCAAATAATGCTTTGAATCTGACCTTCTTGGTGATAATAGTTGCCAAATAACATTTTATACAATATGAAATACATTGAAGATTTGGATTTCGCTCATCCTGTATGAAGTGTCCATAGAAGTTGTAGTCAGCAGATAAATCAGTTTGAAAATATGTATTATCATGCTGTGTTTTTTAATGTGTCCATGTTAATGTCGGTTGATTTTAATTTATATCTATGTGCCTGGTGTCAGATTCTCATTTAGTTGCTGTTTTAAATTTGGGCTTCCATTTGGTTGAGCATCCTTCTTTCCAAAGGGTAACACTATTTCTAATGCCTATTCAAATTTTGATTTCTTGGGTCATTACAATTTATGTGGTTTTGTAAAGAGAGATTGTTTACAAGCGCAAACAACTGCCAGATTTTATTCTGAAGTCTGAATATGCCAGTAAAACCATATAATTATAATAGTTGGGACAGTTACTGCAAATCTTTTTGTGATGTTTTTTAATGGGTATATTATTCCATTGCTTTCTTGCAGGTATATATATTTTGGCTATTTAAGAATTTGAATGAAGATGCAAGGTCTTGATGATACTACATAGGTACAATTTTAGACTTTTAGTGTTTACAATCTGATACCTCATTGACCATGGGATTCCATTTCGGTCTATGTTTTTTTTTTATTGGTTTGTTATGTTTTAACTTTGATTAGCCAAAACAATGTTTTTAACTTTGATTGGCCAAAACAATGTTGAACGATATTTCAGTCTTCTTTTGATGAAGTTCTTGATTCAAGAGCATATATATATATATATATTTCAATTTCTTCTGTATGATTTGTTGAGTTTGCGACTGAGTTAGTGGTGGTGTTTGTGTGTTTCTAAATTTCTTCCAATAGCTTACTTTTAGTTGCTTTTGATTGTATATTTCTCTTTAGAACAATTCTTCGAGTTGCATTCTACCAGCTGTACAAAAAGGTAGTTGTTGAGAAAATTTGGATTTGAGTTGCATTCTTACCAGCTATACAAAAAAGGAAAGTCATTGAGAAAATTTGGAGAGAAGAGCCTCCTAAATTATTGGTACAGCATCTGCTATTGCAAAGCAAGCTGACATATTTGAGCTTTCTGTTTTTTCCTACTATAGGTTGCATAATGAAAGTGACTGACTGCATTTAATTATTGCTAATATTTATGGTGTCAATGTTGTGATGAAAACATAAAAGTAATTTTATTTTCCTCTACCAAATACCATCTTTACTTTTGGTTGTATTAGACTCTTTGAGAAGCATTCTTTGATTTATTACAACACAGCATAGACCAAGAATGTAAAGGAGATTCGCTTTCGTTCTATTTATAGCCAACACCATGCTTACTTTGGGTTCTATTGGACTCTCTGTGACCCCTAGGACAAAAACATTTAGTTCCTTATTGAGTGTTGTTCAATCCATTACAACACCACCTACAGCGAGGTGTGTCGAATTCAGGTGCCTTCGGTCATTTGTTTACAGGAAAACAGTTTCAAGTGAGGTGAAAACCAAGGTTGGGATTGGTTGTCAAATAGATCAGTTGAGTTCCGATCTAAGGTGTGGTTTTGTTTCCATCACCGGTCTGCAGACACAGGTTCTGTAGATTAGTTTGCATGTTTTGTTCCAATGTACTGTCAGCACCACCTGTTCCTCAGAAGTTGAAGTGTGTGCCATTCAACACTTAGAGTTTTGGATTTCAAAAGATGAATCGACTCCGTAAGCTGTTAATAAATTGATTCCATGGACACCAAAGGGTCCTATGAAAGCCACTCAATCTGCAAATGTCAGATAAAGCAACTTATAAGTCTTATATATCACTCATGCAAAGCATATTCCTTTCCTTCTATCACTTACGCAGATTTCTGTCCTGTTTTGGTTTATTTTGCTGCTATGTTTTGTTATGGTGAGTGGATTAGGTTTGTTTTCGGTGATTTTGTATAGGGGTTTTGGTTTTCGTACTAGGAGCTGCTAAAAGGAATAGAGTTTGTCTGTATAAATGTTTATAGTTTTATACGTTTCGCTCGGTTGACAATTTGATAATGGCTGAAGTGCATTCTTTAATAAAATGTGTTTTCTTTCCTTGATTGTGAATATCTTTTTGGTATTTTCCAGATCGAAACAAAGTGAAAGCTTTTGACTCTGAATTTTGCAACCGCTGCCCTGCTGCTTTGGTGAAGTCTCAACTTCTTGATAATATCCATTAATTTTTCCTGTAATGTTAGGGTATTAAGTTGAATGCATATGCTGCATGGCATAGGTCTAACATGATTTAAACTTTAATATCATGATGTGTGATGCTAATTAAGCACAATGTAAGTATCTGTACCAAGAGAGACATGAGCGTCTATTTGTTCCTATTGAGTCAAGTAAGCCATTGTATGCATAAGCATAAGTCATGACTAATTAATGTCATATTGTTGGTGCGAAATACCATTTTTTAGAACTTATATCATTTGGAAGAAAGCCTTCGGCATATTTTTTGCTTTGAACATTTGTGCTTCGGAAGTTAGCTACTTGAACAAGTACTTGAACATTTGACATATAATTTATCCTTTTCCAGAATCCCTGTTGGATCAGTACTCCCCATCAACATGTAACTCTTGGCACTAGAATTTTTTCCTTTTTTAAGACTGGTATTTTCCTCTTTCTTCACGAATGACAAACGATGTTGCAAATATGATTCTTCTAAAGGAATATAAGAAGACATCATCTTAAACGTAGTGAAAGGAATTGCAAATACAAAACATGAAGGACCGAAACCCATCAAGGAACTAGAAATAGTTAAAGGAAAAATAAATTTGATTGGATGTTATATAATCCATGGACATGTATAAAAACAATAATATGGCAGCCATTTGAAAACAAAGAAATATGAGCTTACCTTGGTTGCTGCACTCCTATTACAGAAAACACCACAAGTATTTTCTTGATCTTTCATTAGTGACTCCATAAAATAATCTTTCAGCACCCCTCCATGACATAGAAGGGCAATTAAATTCCTATTGGATATAGAATGCAGGAGGACTAAGATACAATCACATTATATGAACTTTAATTAGTTTTCATAACACAGCAAGACATAAAATGCAGTAGGACTAGATACAATCGCATTATATTTGGAAATTTGTGCGTTGATCTTCGGAGCACTTAATCGATTTAGCTTGCAGTTTAACCATTGAGGGTTATTAATGTATTTTGATTGTACTTGGATTCCATTTCTGTGATTGCTAGCCTTGATCGGTGGTATTATTTTTATAATGGATTTAAATTGGGGATTTACATAATCTAATAACAAAACTAAATTATATGTTCCATGCTATTCGTTTTCATTTTGGGTTTTGCTTTCTTTGGAAATTTGTGCATTTATCTTTGGTCAAATGTAGGCAACGATGTGAAAGTTGATGTTTTGAGATTTACCCTTTGTTTGCTGCACTTTCACAGATTGAATCTGTTATACCATCACAATTTAAGTTACTTTTGTTGTATCTATTTGTTTCCACTTCAATTTCTTAATCTCAGTGTCACTGCTTTTTCGCAGGTTAGATTGGGCTCACATCTTAGATCATAATTTGGTTTTGCTACTACCTTTAATCTGGGAGTTCGGAGCCATACATTTCAATCAAGCCTTTGGTATGTCCTGAACTTCGATACATTGTTTCCCCATGCTTTTCGTTTCAGCCAGTGCGATTTTAGACTTTTTTAAGTGAACCTTTGGTTTCTTCGTCTTATTTTATACATTTGTCCTATTCTTTGTTTCTCATTCTTGGTTGTCCCTGTCACCTCTGATTATCCAAACGTCCGATAGTACTTTATTTTTTTGAGTTTAAATAATGTCTATGAAATTCTGTTATTTTTTTGATAATTTCTAGCTGTTTTTGTGATTCTGATTTAACCCTCTATTCTTAATTCTTTATCACATGCAGTTTATTCCCACACATGCGATATGTTGATATGCCAACTCACTTAAATGTGTATAAAGGCAAAACTACTTATCTTACCAGCCTCATTCACTTATGTATTCCTCTGTTTGTTCATAATTGTCTTGAATGCTCACAATGTAACACTTACTGTACGCATTTAAATGTTGTTATAATACGCCTAATGTTCTTATCATTATCTGGCAATCAGTGTTTAAGTTAGTATTGCAATTTGTAGATTTTTGGGTTGACGTTCCAATGAGCCAAAAATGTTGCGCCTGAATCAACTTACGTTACTAAACTGTTGAACTTGATAGAATCACATTTTTAAAAGCTAAGAAAGTCAAGGCCAACTTAATAGATGAAAGTCATAATGAAGAAACTCAAGTGGATCACACCCATGAATTATAAGTATATTAATTCTACCTTAGAACTGAGGCAGGCTACAGATAACACATTTAAAGTTATACGAAAACACATATAAACAAAGAGGTATAAAGAAAGAAACTTACAGGGCGGTGGACACTCTTTATCATCCCCACACATAAAAGGTCTCACAGCTACGTGCTCAGGTGGGCATAAGTCTCTCTTTGGGGCATAAATATGGACATGATCTACAGAACTGCTAGATTTGGCTTCTTTTGTCCCTGTAGTATTATCGCCCTTTCCAAAGAAACTACCTCCATCAAATGCCTTTGAGTAATTAAAATTTGTACCCCTCATGCGGTCCAGGTACCTAGATCCAGCATTTCCCCGAAAGGATTAAGATTAGAATTGGGTTGCAGTAAACAAAAACAAGAAAGGATTAGAATTGGGTTGCAGTAAACAAAAACAAGAAAGTAATCAAATCAGTCATTTTGCGTTTAATAAATTACATCTTTTCAAACAATCAAAAGAAAATTGGGTTCAACATCAGATTGAAAATATCAACAACACAAGGACATTACATTTTAAATTCTCAAAGAACCAGCCCACAAGGAAACACCCATTTCACAAACACAAGGGCACGATTATACAATCCTAACGAAACAGAGTTCCCATCATTTCAGCCAGGAAATGCTTGAAAATTCATAGACCATAATGCATAACATAAACAATGCTTGAAGCTACAAACATCTTTACAGCAGTAGAAGCTAGTAGGAACCCAAATCGAGCGTAATAAATTCTACAGTAAACAATCTCTTATACAAGAATACAAGCGTAGAAAGTAAAATGAAACCCAAAAAGCGCTTGGCTTCCAAAGGAGGAGGGCGAGAGGAGAGAGAGAGAGAGAGAGAGAAATAAAGTGCATAAAAAAAACAAAGCCGAAGCTGCTTTTTTATTGATTCAAATTATTTAAAATTCATCAACAGAAAAAGAAAAATAAAAGCAACTCGCAACTCCATTCGACATTTCATTTCAACGACACCACGAGAGTGTCTTGTTCCAGACAACCTACTAAGATTATAATCCAGACAACCTACTCCTCCGCCGGGTTCACCCTCCGGCAATTGACCCTCACTTCGCCCTGGCCTCCCGTCAGCGGGCTCAGGGCCGACATCTTCTGCATGGCCGCCGCAAAATCCGCCTCGAACGCCGACAGGTTCCTGCTGTAGCGCAGGACCTGCTCCTCCACCGCATTGCCGCTCCCGCCGCCGAACAGTGCCTGGTCCGACCGGAACAGGCCCTTCCGCTCCACCAGGTTGCCGTAGTAGGCGTTGTCGAACATGTCGGGGCTCCGAGGGTCAAGGGGCGCCACTCTGAGGTCGCCCCCGACAGGTGGACAGGCGGTCTGCAGCCTGGCCGCGTACTCCCGGTCCATGTTGGCGTCGTTGTAGATGCGACCTCGGAAGAAACGGCAGCTCGACCTCCCGATGGTGTGGGCGCCAGACAGGGCCACCATCTCTGCCTCCGTGAAGCCCTTGGCGGCGAACATCTCCCTGAGACCGGCGAGAGGGGAATCCGGGCCGGGCAGCTCGACGGTGGCGCTGGCATTGGGCGCCAGGGAATCCCTCCGGCCAAGCAGGAGGTCCCAACTTGGCCCGCCCACCGCAACGACCCCTTCTCTGGCTGCCACGGCCAGAGTGTCGGCGCAGGACACGACGCCCGGGCAGACATGCTCGAGCTCCGACTTTGCGGCGTCCACGACCTGGAAGCCGCGGAGGGAATTCTTGTTCGGAGGGGTGCCCTTCTCTCCTTCCACGGCAGGGGTGTCGTCCAGGAGGACGGAGCCGTCGCAGCCCTGCACGAAGCAGTCGTGGAAGTGCATTCGGAGGAGGGAGGCCCCGAGTCGAGGCTCCCCGGCGACGGCCCTTTGGACCACTGCACGGATGACGGAGGTGGCCCGGGGGCAAGTGGCGTGGTAGAAGGTTGAGGACAGGGGGGGAGACGGGGCTGCAGTGGCGGAAGCTGCGGTGGATGGGTGGGGGAGTAGGAGTAGGGATAGGAGGAGGAGAGAAAAGGTGGTGGCGAAGAAGAGGACTCTGTTTTCCATCTCCGAGTTGAAAAGAAAACAGAGCAAGTTAGTTGAAAAGAAAACAGAGCAAGTTTGAGAGGATATGGGGTTACAAGGAGGATAGAGAGAGGGCATATTTATGGTGTTTCTTGTAGCTGTGAATCGGTGCATGGGCGATGAATGTGTATGTGTGAAGGCTGATATAATTGGAGTGTGAACGCTAGCTAGCTGATCATGCATGGCTGAAAAAATAAAACTCTAATTAATCATGCATGCACAAATATGCATATGAACATCCCAAAGTCTTCCCGATAGATTATTATGGCTTTCTTCCAGTCGTGAATGTTTCCCTTTAAACTCGATCAGCTCTCGATTTGGGAGGGAATAAGACTATCTGGCAAAGGCTACAAACTTGATCACCTGGTTGTAACAGGTTTGGTATTTGGATGGAGCGAGTTGGGCCTATTATTTCCACTACATATATATATATATATATATATATATATATATATATATATCGGGCTGTGTGCTTCAGCTGAACCAGATCAAAACAAATCAAATCAAATCAAATCTCAACAAGTTGGGCTCTATCACTATATATGTTTTTGGTCTGTTTAATTACTAGTCCAATCCAATGTGAAGAAGCTCTCTACTTTTTTGCTTCATTCGGGTTTGGGTTTCCTGCTTAATTAATTAGGTTAATCAAAGATCGCAAACCACCGCGTCCAAGACACTACTGGACTGGTAGTTCGTAACACATCCCAAGCCCACGTATGAGTCCAGGTTGGAGAAGTGATGTCCAAGCCCATGTACACATATAGGCTTATCTTTAATGGGTTTAGTTCCAAGTTCCGTCCAAAGTGGACTAAATGTGGTAGCTACGGTTTTCCTGTTATGTATTACAAGATTCAAGATATTAAAAATATGATGGGTCAACATATAACTTACAAGAACTAGCGTTAGATTGTTATGTGTTTCAGAGGCATTATAATTATTAAGCTAACGCTAACTGAGTATTATGAGTTGATACCGCTTATGTTTTCTTTAACAACTTCAAATGATCGATGCATGTGTTTTCGGTACTGTCTCCTTACGGCCAGCGTCACCGAGGGCAAGGAAGTTTCTTAACTTTCGCTGTCCTTGTTTTCGACTCGATTTGGTTCAGTTCGGTTCGATTTGATTTTCTTTTGGTTTTTTCCGTTTGAATTTTTTCGGTTCGGTTTGAAGTTGATGAACACAAGTTCCCGACACTTACAGAACCAATTAAAAAAAATTGAAACCAGAGGATGTCCACGTAAAGATGACACTTCTTCTTGTTGTTTGCCATCGGCCTTTGAGATTTCAAAAGCTCTTTTAGGTCATGATAGCCAGCCAAAACCCTTTAAAAAGAAACCAAGGGGAAGACCACGCAAATTGAAGGTATGCACTTATCTTTATAGTTGTGATGTTTGATATACTAATTGTAACTTCACCGAGTAACCCTTGATTACTATACAGACTTATAGCTCAATTGTACGCAATCTGGCCGCCCCTATGCATCAATATACGGGACAATTCCCTGGGGCAATAAAGCAATACATTACTATTGTGATTGATGTCCTTGGAGATGGTAATTGTGCATATAG
The DNA here is from genome assembly GCA_036320875.1 of Cotoneaster glaucophyllus. Classification (NCBI taxonomy): domain Eukaryota; kingdom Viridiplantae; phylum Streptophyta; class Magnoliopsida; order Rosales; family Rosaceae; genus Cotoneaster; species Cotoneaster glaucophyllus. The sequence continues at coordinate 3,532,907 of CM070071.1, forward strand.
AGTCATAGCTGAAGCAAAGGGATTTGGTCAAGATCCATGGCCAAGGGTACGTAAGGACCTATAGGCGGAAGTACGTGGTTGCCCATTCCTATATGAGCAAGCTTTTGGTTAGAAAGAGAGACGTGCTGAGATTGACCAAGCACTTGACTATTTTGAAGATTCATATGCATTGGAACTCTACTGGATGAACATGCCAGATATGGGCCATGTTATAGCTTCATGTTATCGTGTAGTGGTGGTTTTTTATCCCGTTTGCAATGCCTCTCATTCCTACCTTTATATGTATTTGGAAATGATGACCCCACTAGTCTTCCTGAGATTGCAATTGGTTTAGTCAATGACAATCACTTTATACATGTACTAAGAGTTGACTTACTTTATACAGGTACTAAGAGTTAACTTACTTTATTCACCAAAACCCGCCGGAAACCCTAGAATGGGTGGGTTTCAATTGATCACCATCGGTGCTCCGCCGACCATACAGTTGTTTGGGCTTCGTTCTAAGCTTCCAAATGAGTCTAATGGTAGTGGTAATTGGGGGAAAACCTTTCACAATTAATGGATTCCGAGTGAGAAGACCGCGGCACCCATGGTGGGGGTTTTCCCAAATTCAAAACTAATTCCTCCCAAGTTTGAGGTAAAATAGATAGAAGGGATGATGAGGGATGATTTCCAGGTGGTGGGGAGCTTCGATTCACTGGAAAAAAAGGGTTAAAACGCATCGGAATTTCACAAAATCCCGACCGAGTCAGGTTACCCAGTTCGCGGGTCAAGATTCCACGCATCTCTTTCCTTCCTTGCTCCTCCTTTCTTCCCTTCCCCCTACGTCCCTCTCCCCCCTGATTTCTCCCCCTTTCCTCCTTTCTAATCTATCCTTTTTAATCTCAACCATTCATCAAACTTTTCTTACGCAACCACAGCCACACACGTGCACATCAACATAACTCCAGATTTCTGGAGTTTTCCAAATTAAATTAAATTACGAAAATATCCCTTAATTTAAACGTTAATATCTTTTTCGTTATAACTTCGTTTCACGAACGGTTTGCGCCCACGGGTCCGTGAGTTCGAGCTCCATTCAAAAATATAAATTTTTGACCTCGAAAGGTTTACGTATTTTAAATAATTCATTCCCAAACTTCAATCTTCATAACTAGTTTGATATTAAAACTAAATTTTTATGAACTAATATAAATTCTCAATTCTTTTCATATATTCATAATTATGAATATCTGATTCATATATTTAAATTTTCCGGGGTATTACAAAAACGTCTAAAATTCTTCTATTTGTTTTTTGTTGGGTTTAAAAGTAGTAGCAGCAGCATCTTGTAAATCAAAGTCTTCAAGTTTTGAAGTAGTAGTAGTAGTAACAGCAGTAGCAGTGCGTGATTTAATGTCTGTAAACTGCAAATGGATTAGTAAGTTGGAATACTCACTGAATGAAGGGCTATCATCGAAATGGAAGGTGTAAAAGTCTGTTTTTTCTTTCACGTCAACTGGACACCTTACTAGAAGCAGGTTTCGTAGTCGGTTGTTGTGGGATTTGCGGAGGTGGTTGCGAAAGGAGGAGGCATTGGATGAGATACCTCCATGACGTGCACACTCCGGTGCATGTGAGTAGGGTTTTGACCAACAACCTCAGCAGGATGTCGAGCATGACTTCTTCCGGTAGCATTTCTTCCACCGAAGACAACTTTTGTCTCCTTTCTTTTTTTTTTTTTTTTTTTTTTCTTTACCTCACATTAAAATTTAATATTAAATCACTCATTTGCTCCACTATGCAATGACAATTTTGACCTTATCATATTTAAAATAAAAATAAAAATTTCTAAATACACCCCAAATTACTTTTAGCGTATTATTTATCTTCTCAACTATCAAAACCCTCCCACCCTCCATTGTTGAACAAAACCCTAACCAATGAAACTACAAACATGTTGATTGAGAAAAATTGCTTTTGACAAAATGGAACACGAAATCGATGTCTCGGAAGCTTCACATGAGGTAAGACTTCATATTTTTCATTGTTTTAGTGATTTCGACGACATCGATATTTATTTAATCATGCATTTGGTGCGTTATTTAAACTTCTATATTCATATTCATTTTTAGGGATCACAAGGATCCCAGCAACTATTCATCAGTTTCTTTGCTGCTAGGGTTTTGTTGATTTTTGGGCTTTGTTTTTCTCTGAGAAACTCTATAATCTGGTTACTGGCATGAAATTAGTAATAGACTGAATACGAGGTCTCCTAATAGACTATTTGAGGTTACTATAGCCCTAGCATCTTAAATCTTTGGTACTATCTTAAAGCAAAAAAGAAACTGCTAGTAAAGACAAAAGGATGACATACAGGCATCATTAAAGTTGAGCATACTCTTACGATTCTCTCGACCCAGGCTTGACTTCTCCCCCCAAAGCAGAATTACAAATTTCATGACAACCTTGGACGAAAATGCTTCTGCAATCCGATTGAGAAATTCAGGACTGTCCACAGCAAGTGCGACACTGTAGTAGTGATGAAACTTAAAATTATTTTATGGAGTCATCAAGGCAAAAAAAGAAGGAAACATGTGTTAAAAATGCTTAAGATTATTTGAAAGAACAAATTTGCTTAAAGTATGAGACTAACAGAGCATATACTTATAGTCGATAAGGATTGTAAAAGAATTTTGGATTTTGTTTAGGTGATGTCCTTCATTGTTAGTTTTGGTGTGTTTATTTGATTAATTCTTGATAACTTTTTTGGTAATCCGATGAAACATACGTGTGGTTACGTGTGTATTTTTGGGTGAAAGATGCAAAAAGTGAGCATTGATATTTGATACACCAATAGTAGGGTTTTTAATACACAAGTGGTGATTATTTAGTTTCTATGTGTACATTCAAATGCATGGGAGAATATGTCTTTAATTGAAGCTGTACGATTGTTATACGAAATATTTATTCCGAAAGTAAACCATATATGAGAAACTTAGAGTTTCTGTTCATTTTCAATTTTGTTTTTTTTTTGTTTGGGTGTGATAGTTCTTTATTATGCATTCTTTATTGTGGATAATGAATAATTATGTTTTTGATGTTATAGTTATTGATTTATTTATTGATTGTACTAATGAACAGGGCGGAAAGTGCACATTCAAAGCTAAAACGAATGATTAGCTCTAGCCAGCTTAGCTTTGATATATTCTGGAATTATTAGAGTTGCAACACTGAACTAAAGGCCTCATTTGAGAAGAGTCGATATTTTGTCTACCATGGTTTGAAGCATGAAGAGTTGAAAGAGTTAAGTGGTTTTGTATCCATCGAAGCGTTAAACACAATTGTGTGTGAAGCAAAAAGGTAAATTCAGGATTTGTTGTTTCTTTATGGTGTATAGTTACACATATAATATTTTTTATTTTTTTTTAATATTTTGAACATAATTGACTCAGTTGGTGATGATGTTGTATCATGTGGTTGTACTCTTCGATGTACACACCAACTCCCTTGTGCTCATGAAATTGCAAAGTATAGGAGTAGTAGTCAACCAATTCAAATTGACTGTATACATCCTCGTTGGAGAAGGTTGGACATGATTATTGAACCTCCGACTATTAATCCCCCAATTCTTCCAATAAGAGCACTCACTGAACGGTTTGTCAATTGGTTTGAGGGTCAAACTAATGAATCTAGACGACAACTATGCATTAAAATAGAGGAGTTGATGAACCCAAGTTCCACGACACTTACAGAACCAATTAAAAAAAATAAAACCAGAGGATGTCCACGTAAAGATGACACTTCTTCTTGTTGTTTGCCATTGGCCTTTGAGATTTCAAAAGCTCTTTTAGGTCATGATAGCCAGCCAAAACCCTCTAAAAAGAAACCAAGGGGAAGACCACGCAAATTGAAGGTATGCACTTAACTTTATAGTTGTGATGTTTGATATACTAATTGTAACTTCACTGAGTAACCCTTGATTACCATACAGACTGATAGCTCAATTTTACACAATCTGGCCGCCCCTATGAATCAATATACGGAACAGTTCCTTGAGGCAATAAAGCAATACATTACTATTGTGATTGATGTCCTTGGAGATGGTAATTGTGGATGTAGAGTCATAGCTGAAGCAATGGGATTTGGTCAATATTCATGGCCAAGGGTACGTAAGGACTTATAGGCGGAAGTACGTGGTTGCCCATTCTTATATGAGCAAGCTTTTGGTTAAAAACAGAGGCGTGCTGAGATTGACCAAGCACTTGACTATTTTGTAGATTCATATGCACTGGAACTCTACTGGATGAACATGCCAGATATGGGCCATGTTATAGCTTCATGTTATCGTGTAGTGGTGGTTTTTTATCCCATTTGCAATGCCTCTCATTCCATTGAACAAGCAGTTGAGTTACTTTATTTACAACATTGAACGTTGTTTTTGAAAGCTAATTGACTCCTTTCGTGTTGTATAGCTACGTTTGGCACCAGGACATCCCATGCCACCGGTTGCACAAAATTGGCATACTCTTGTAGTAAATAATGCTCGACATGTGGAACAATTTAAGCTATTACCAGGTCTAAATAATGTAGCCATCATCGAAATGATATGTCTTGATTGTGACTGATTTATGTTTTACAAACTGAACTGAAATATATTGATTGCTAGGCAAGTGTTGTACAAACAAGGTTTATTTTTTAATGGTATCTAGCGGGCATGCAAAGCAACCTTGAAAAATATTTGAGCTAATTCCTCAAGCTATTCCTTACTTTATACAAGCGTACTTGGCCACCAAGCTTAGAACCCCTCACATGAATCACGATCATATTTAAGTTGGTAACGATGAACATGTATCATCAATTAACAGCACTCATACAAATAATTAAGTTTAATCAACTCAAAAGGTATGTATAGAAAGCCGGGATTACTGTATTCGTCCGACTCTGATGACAATGGTGAAATTCGCAGTGCAAAGCTATTCGGACGTGAGAGGTCGATTCATCATGTTCTTGGAGACGGAAAAGGTATGTAATGTTCATTTAAATTGGCATGCATGCTAAAACCCTCATTGGTGATCTGCTAATTACCCTCAGTCATATGGCGATGAATTGAACATGAAAGATCATAGATTAGTAATTAATCTAGCAGTTGCAGATGTGTTGTTGTGGAGGAATATGTGGTGTATATTGAGAAATGTGGGGTGTATGTAGAAAATATAAGGTGTATATTGAGAATGTGGGGTGTGGGGGTATTATGGGAAAATATGTGAAATGTATTAAGATAATTTTTAAGTGAAAAAGCAAATGTGAAGTGTATTAAATATGTGGGGTTTATTCAACAATTTGTGGGATGTTAATATAATATATATTTTTTTTCTATGGTTCTTCAGGAACCACCTTTACCTTATTGCCCCCTAACACTTCCTCCTCCGGGGATCATCTAATTTCTTTTGGTCGGATATCTTCTTCCACCTATCTTCCTTCAGTACTCTCAATCTCAGTATCAAAGATTCAAGGTCTCTCGAAATGATAAGAACGATTTCTTCACTCCATGTTGTTTAAGAAATTATCCCGGATTCGAATTAATAATCATCAAAATGTGAAATTTATGCGCATACATATCGTTGTGATGTTGATGAGGATATGAACACAATTAGTACAATAATTAACAAATTTTGTATCCGGAAAAGATGGTCATTGCTATCATCAACAGCGAAAACAAATCGACATTATGCGATATGATTTATTATTGACTTGGGAGGCATATACAAACTTCATTTTGATATTTTTTTTTCTTTAGTACCACGATAAATACAAACTTGCATAGATAAAATTATCGCGCATGCATGTCTATAGAAAATCACTCAGTTTTGGTACAAGCACAACTCCAAAACAAAACATTTTATTAGCTAAAACGATGACAATTAAAAATAGAGCTCCAATTATTTCTTCAACAAATATAGCATCCATGGTAAGATAATTAACAATGGAGCCTGATAATTAACAATGCATCATCGTAATCATAATTACATAGTTACTCTGCATCAACTGCAATTTTCATTCCCTTTTCACAATAAAACCCACCAGCTGGTATGAAATAGTTTATGCCCTTCTTTAACACCACATGATCGTTTCCTGAACGGTATCTATCCATTCCCCCAGCATATACGTCACAATGCATGTAGCTATCTTCGTTCGATATAGCAACTACGTAGAGGTTGGGATCGGTATATTTGAAAACTGCTCCAAAAACAACAAACAAACAAAATAAATTGAGTGAAACCAACTAAATTAATCAATAAACTATAGAAGAATAAAATTGAGGATGCATGAACACAAATTGAAAACAAGTATTTTTACCCAAAACATCTCCAGCCTTAAACTTCTTGCCCTCGGTCCAATGAGATAAGTCAACACCAGGGCTCCATCCTTTCTCATCCCCAACTGTGTATTCTACCGCATGAACATGTTCAGATTGAAGTAGTAAACTGACCAAAAGCCCAAATCCAATGACCAAAATTTTGTTCATTTCGATTGCCATCTTTGATTTGATTTGATTCGATTCACAAACTCACAAATTCTAAAGCCTTAACCGATGACTATAGATTGGGATACGAAACCACATTACTAATCAATTTATAGATCATTGAGCCTATCCTGCTTTCAATTCATTTTGATTTGTTACTCAAAATACAATATGAAACTGCCGTAGATAATTTTCACAATTATTGAATAATTATTTATAGAATATTCCTTCTCCTTGTATGGTTGCATTTGTCGCCCATAATCGGGATCAAATCCTGAAAATCATTTGTCAACCTCTGATTAGTTTCTTCTATAACTATTTTGATTTGTTTCTCAAAATAGTTTTATTTTTATTTTTATTTGTTTCATCAAGGTCAGCATGTGCTTGAATATCAGCCTTAAATCAGATCTCAAAAGTTGCATTGGTCAATGTTCTTTTATGTTTTCCTTCCATTTGTAAAAATTCCCCTCCTAATTTTAAGGTGAATTAAATCAAAATATTCTGACCAACCATGAGAAATAATTAAAAGGCTATAGACTAACCATACATCGCACATGGACATGGGTGGTAATGGCAAGATGTTATACCAGGGTTTGAACGGTGAGTAAAAATGAACTCTTACTAATAAGGAACAGAGACAAAGGAAATAAATCAGTCGTTGAGGTAAGGACTTCTTAAGTTCGTGAAATGTTTCGTATGCCTACACATACACGTATACTAATTTATTATTCAATTGATGAAAATTAGGTCCCTGAATTATGTTTTCAGTAAAATAAGTTTATAAATTCATTAAAAATTTCTAATTTCATTCTTATTATTATATTCAAAACTATTTTATTCAACTTTTCGTCAACTTAAGTTACTTGACATACTTTAGAGCTTGCCTTTCTTGCCTATAAGCCCTTAACATTTCATATAAGTTGCGAATCTAACGTCTAATTTACCCTCCAAAGTTAAATATATACACTACTTTTTATGTAAAATTACTAGTCTACCCTCTAAAGTGTATCACATGCTTGTAACGTGACTTAAATTGATGAAAAATTGAATACAGTAGCTTTGAGTCTAATATGAAGGATGTCGTTAGCAGAATTTTATAATTCAATGACTGATTTTTTAGAAAAAAAATAGTTTATGGACCTAATTTTTACTCAAGTGATAATTCACTGACAACAATTCACCCTAACTTATAATAGCTAAAAAATTATAGTACCTAAAAATTATACGTAAAGCCTTTGCAACCCCATTTCATGGGTCAATTGACTATTGATGGTCAGTTTAACAATGCGATCCAAATGCCTTAAGCATGATGCCTTAAAGGCAGTGATCTGGGCATCACTAAACTTTTGACGTATCATCCCTAACATATGACAAGCTTGGGATAGGTTGTTAAATCTTCCTCTGTAGGATTATTCTTCTCTTGTCACTAATTGAACTCTTTGATTTGTCATCTGCTGTACAAATAACAATACAAGCATTCAACACAACCAAATTCAACAATATATACCTTTAACGCAGCTTATCAATTAGTTTTCATAACAATACATCAGTCGTGGACAAAGCAACATGAATTTAGTAAACTTAAGTTAATTCATAAAATTGAAGAAGCTTTCATCAACACAAATCAACCCCAAGTCAACAATATAACTTCAACACAACCAAATTCAATAATATAAGCCTTATACACAACCTGTCAACGAGAGTTCATAAACCCACATCAAAACCAAATTTTCATTATCGACCATGCATAAATAACCATGAACACTAGATTAATTTTTATCAAATTTAACACAAATAATAAAATTTACTTCTTAGGTTTGGCATTTTCAAACTCACCAAATTTCAAAGTGACCCAGAAGGAAGTATGATTTCAAGTATCTGTGGAAGCAAGGACTCTTACCTCGATTTGGAGAAAGCAAGTACGATTTCCTTTCTGTCCAACCGACTGGACAAATTAAGAACCAATTTTGACGAAGTTCGACTTAATTTCAAACACGCAATGTGGAAGTCGATTGAGTTTCAAACGCCCTGCCGGAGAAAAAAAACATTGGAGAAGTTGGACTGAATTTCGAACTATGTGGAATTCGATGTTTTTTTTTTAAAAAAAAAAAAAATCGTTTGCTAGAGATTTTTTGGCAGAGGAGATGATAAGATTAATGAAGGAGGTAATTGTTGTTGGGGGAGGGAGAGAGTTATATTTGAAAAAAAAACTGGTGTCGGGTCCAATGGATTTTCATGACGAGTAGTTTTTGACCTGGTTTTACTGTAACCTTGCCTTGAATGATTTATTTACAGCCTTTGAAATCATATCCAACGCCCTACATTTGTTTGCACAAATGGATCCAAAACTCGGCCCGCAATGTTGAATGATCTTCAAGATCATTTTTTGCAAATTTGGGCCAGAATTATGGGGCTACGTCCATCAAGTCCTCACATAATGTTGTAGGTCAAGATTATCTTCTCTGTGGTGCAACATAGCAAAAGAAGTTAGGTACCTATCTGACTCTACATAATTACTGTAATATTGACGTGGTTCTCTAAAAAATAATGTGTATAGATACGATTTTGTTAGTCCAATTCCCTATTTGTAACTAGATTTGTTCTTTTTTTTTAGTTGTGTTCTTGTTTTCATGGGTTTTAAATGTCGGTCGTGTACTTTTTTTTTTTTTTTGGTGAAACGGCAAATTGTATTACCAAGGCCGAAGCCGAAAAAAGGAAAGCTTACAACAAAGCAACAACCAGAGGAAGTACACAATGAAGAGGGGAATAAGAAATAACGACGCAGAAACAAGAATCACGCGTCATCCCCCCTACACTGAAACCAAAAAATTAAGGAGGGCTGGGAAGCCCATCCTTATTCAAAATATGAACCAACGAGGATGGAGGACGGTTAACCCAAGTAGTCCCACACATCTCCGTGTTACTCCTCGACGCCAAACGGTCCGCCGCTAGATTAGCTGTCCTTGGAACCCAAGACCAGCGGCACCTCTGAAAGGTATCCCCGAGTCTAGAGACTCTAGACAACGAAGGGAACGCCTCCCAAACAATTAGATACAATGTTACGTAGTGTTGTATTCTTGTTTTCATGGGTTTTGGTTGCTTTGCTTTAGTGTCCATGTACACTTAAGAATATATACTTGTATCAATTTTTATATTGTTGCTTTATTTATCGATTACTTCAGGTACTAATGATGTAGAACGTAGCCACCCATAAGGTTAAGGTGGGTTGTAGCCCATCGAGGTTTTCTGTTAGGATAGTGCTATTCATGCATTCAATTTTACTTCTCATACCTCTCTCAATTTTTGGCTGTTGGATCAAATGAATTAAAGATGATCAATGACAAAAAATTAATAAGGAGGTGTGTTGGAGGGAAAAATGAGGTCTCGCAGCTACTCGCTCAGGTGGGCATAAGTCTCTCTTTGGGGCATAAATATGGACATGATCTACAGAACTGCTAGATTTGGCTTCTTTTGTCCCTGTAGTATTATCGCCCTTTCCAAAGAAACTACCTCCATCAAATGCCTTTGAGTAATTAAAAATTGTACCCCTCATGCGGTCCAGGTACCTAGATCCAGCATTTCCCCGAAAGGATTAAGATTAGAATTGGGTTGCAGTAAACAATAACAAGAAAGGATTAAAATTGGGTTGCAGGATCAAAAAACCCAGAAAGGAATAAGACCATATTTGAAGGAAAGCAATGGATTTATTTTTATGAGAAGCAATGGGAAAAGCTACAAATCTCTTACACCTGAGAAACCCATCCATTTTTTTCCGAAATCAAGGTCAATTTCTCGCTAGAGATAAATCACTTTCTATTAGCAAAACTTTGGCCCTCCGTACAAAAAAGAATGTAAAACAAACCAAAGGCACCATTAAAATTATTACGATGAAATTATCCTAACGTAGCCTACTCGACAGAATTCCCATCATTTCGGTCATGAAATGCTTGACAATTCATAGACCATAATGCATAACTTAAACAAGTAGGTAAATATCATTGAAGCTACAAGCATCGTTACAGCACTGGAAGCTAGTAACCATTTTACAGGCAACCAAAATTGAGGAAAGAGAATGAAAGCTCTACCAAACCAACTTGATAATAAATTCTACAGCCAACAATCTCTTATACAATACAAGGGAAGAAACTAAATTAAACTGAAAAAGCACTTGGCTTTCAATTAGAAATCAAATCAGTCATTTTGCGTTTAATAAATTACATCTTTTCAAACAATCAAAAGAAACTTGGGTTCAACATCAGATAGAAAATATCAACAACACAAGGACATTATATTTTAAATTCTCAAAGAATCAAAGCACCAGGAAACACCCATTTTATAAACTCCAAGAAGATCATCGCCGGAAAAAGGGTAGAAAATGTAGCAACCATACAGAAAAAAGCCGGGTAACTCTCAAGTTCTCCACATTAAAAATCCATATTTAAACATATTTTCCCACCAGAAAACACAATCCAGCAAACAATGAGTGAAGAGTGACTGAGAGACTCACTGCAAGGCCTACAGCTCCCATATGCGAAAAAAGCCACTGTTGATCCAGGAAAGTAGTTCCTCTTCTTCAAACTGTAAGAGCAAAACCAATAAAAACTGTAAGCCAAATATTCCCTGACAACATGTCTAATGTAATAACCCATCAGTCTTCCAGCAGTACTACTTGTCATCTAGAACAAGAACAATCTTTCAACCAGAAATTCTACCAAATCTTTCTTCAAAATTCATCAATTCATCTTTAATACTAGAAAACTAAAAATAATTTCTCCCAGGTATTGATAGCATGGTGAAGAAATTCAAAGCAAGAACATGAAATTGAACAAAATACCACTCAAGGACTGACTGAGAATCGAATTGTCATAAAGCAAGACTATATCACCATTATCCCCTGGAAGGCTTTTTCAAACGACGAATTCTATTTACATTGAGATAGCACGACAAAATTCAAACCAATCAAACACAAAATCAAAGCAACGAATTCCATTTAACATTGAAATAGCACGAAAAATACAAACCAATGAAGGAACCCTGTGAGTTGTGGTTACAAACTGTGCATGAATCTACTGTGTTGTCCAACCATTCAAAACAAACTTATACTGGCTAGCTATTGTTCAGGGTATCAACAGAGAAATTTAATTGCTCTTTCAACTCTGTGGTTGTCTGAAATTTAAGGGAATCTCTAGTTTTTGAGATAAATCATTTTCTATTGGCACAAGCTTTAGCCCTCCGTACAAAAAAGAATGTAAAACAAACCAAAAGCACCACTAACATTATTATGATGAATAATCCTACATGGCGGTGGACACCCTTATCATCTCCACTCATAAAAGGTCTCGCAGCTACGCGCTTATGCCCATGATCTACAGAACCACTAACATTATTAGAATTGGGTTGGCACTAAACAAAAACAAGAGAGGATTAGAATTGCGTTGCAGAACCAATGAACCCAGAAAGGATTAAGATCAGTGTTGAAGCAAAGCAGTGCATTTATTTGTATGAGGAGCAATGTGGACAGCTACAAATCTCTCACATTTGAGAAACCCATCTATTTTTTCCGAAATTGACATTGAGATAGCAATTACAAAATTGAAACCAATCAAACACAAAATCAAAGAAATGAATTCTATTTAAAATTGATATAGCACGAAAAATCCAAACCAATCAAGGAACCCCAAGACTTGGTCAAAAGCCGCACAAATCTACTCTGTTGTCCAACCATTCAAAACAAACTTATACTCGCTAGCTATTATATTATTCGGGGTATCAACAGACAACTTTAATTCATTTTTCAACTCTGGGGTTGTGCCTATGGGATCATTGAAACCCCCGTACCAACTTCCCTTCACCACATGGTCAATAGTTAAAATTCATTTCATCCAGGTTTGGGAAATACGGAGGCCTGATGGATGCACGGACAATGAACGAGTAAACAATTGGTGCCATGATTTTTTGGGTTCAGTCCCTGACTCTGGTTCTGAGTGCAGCAGCATCAAATGCTCACAATGTAACACTTACTGTATGCATCTAAATGTTGTTATAATACGCCTAATGTTCTTATCATTATGAGGCAACCGGAGTTGAAGTTACTATTGCAATTTGTAGATTTTTGGGTTGACGTTCCAAGGAGCCAAAAATGTTGAGCCTGAATCTACTTAAGTTACTAAACTGTTGAACTTGATAGAATCACATTTTTAAAAGCTAAGAAAGTCAAGGCCAACTTAATAGATGAAAGTCATAATGAAGAAACTCAAGTGGATTCCAGCCATAAATTATAAGTATATCAATTCTACCTTAGAACTGAAGCAGGCTACAGATAACACATTTAAAGTTATACGAAAAACACATATAAACAAAGAGGTATAAAGAAAGAAACTTACAGGGCGGTGGACACTCTTATCATCCCCACTCATAAAAGGTCTCGCAGCTACGCGCTCAGGTGGGCATAAGTCTCTTCGGGGCATAAATATGGACATGATCTACTGAACTGCTAGATTTGGTTTCTTTTGTCCCTGTAGTATTATTGCCATTTCCAAAGAAACTACCTCCATCAAATGCCTTTGAGTAATTAAAAATTGTACCCCTCATGCGGTCCAGGTACCTAGATACAGCATTTCCCCGAAATGATTAAGATTAGAATTGGGTTGCAGTAAACAAAAAGAAGAAAGGATTAGAATTGGGTTGCAGTAAACAAAAACAAGAAAGTAATCAAATCAGTCATTTTGCGTTTAATAAATTACATCTTTTCAAACAATCAAAAGAAAATTGGGTTCAACATCAGATTGAAAATATCAACAACACAAGGACATTACATTTTAAATTCTCAAAGAACCAACCCACAAGGAAACACCCATTTCACAAACACAAGGGCACGATTATACAATCCTAACGAAACAGAGTTCCCATCATTTCAGCCAGGAAATGCTTGAAAATTCATAGACCATAATGCATAACATAAACAATGCTTGAAGCTACAAACATCTTTACAGCAGTGGAAGCTAGCAACCATTTTACAGGCAACCCAAATGGAGGAAAGAGAACGAAAGGTCTACCAATCCAACTTGGTAAAAAAGTCTACAGCCAAATCTCTTAAACAATACAAGGGTAGAAACTAAAATTAAACCCAAAAAGCACTCGGCTTTCCATTAGAAATCAGATGAGTAATTTTTCATGTAATAAAATTCATATACTTTCAAACAATCAAAAGAAAATTGGGGTGAACATCAGATTGAAACTATGAAAACCACAAGGGCACGATTATTTAAATTCTCAAAGAACCAACCCACAAGGAAACACCCATTTCACAAACACAAGGGCACGATTATATAATCCTAACGAAACAGAGATCCCATCATTTCAGCCAGGAAATGCTTGAAAATTCATAGACCATAATGCATAACATAAACAATGCTTGAAGCTACAAACATCTTTACAGCAGTGGAAGCTAGCAACCATTTTACAGGCAACCCAAATGGAGGAAAGAGAACGAAAGGTCTACCAATCCAACTTGGTAAAAAAGTCTACAGCCAAATCTCTTAAACAATACAAGGGTAGAAACTAAAATTAAACCCAAAAAGCACTCGGCTTTCCATTAGAAATCAGATGAGTAATTTTTCATGTAATAAAATTCATATACTTTCAAACAATCAAAAGAAAATTGGGGTGAACATCAGATTGAAACTATGAAAACCACAAGGGCACGATTATTTAAATTCTCAAAGAACCAACCCACAAGGAAACACCCATTTCACAAACACAAGGGCACGATTATACAATCCTAACGAAACAGAGTTCCCATCATTTCAGCCAGGAAATGCTTGAAAATTCATAGACCATAATGCATAACATAAACAATGCTTGAAGCTACAAACATCTTTACAGCAGTGGAAGCTAGCAACAGGCAACCCAAATGGAGGAAAGAGAATGAAAGGTCTACCAATCCAACTTGGTAAAAAAGTCTACAGCCAAATCTCTTAAACAATACAAGGGTAGAAACTAAAATTAAACCCAAAAAGCACTCGGCTTTCCATTAGAAATCAGATGAGTAATTTTTCATGTAATAAAATTCATATACTTTCAAACAATCAAAAGAAAATTGGGGTGAACATCAGATTGAAACTATGAAAACCACAAGGGCACGATTATTTAAATTCTCAAAGAACCAACCCACAAGGAAACACCCATTTCACAAACACAAGGGCACGATTATACAATCCTAACGAAACAGAGTTCCCATCATTTCAGCCAGGAAATGCTTGAAAATTCATAGACCATAATGCATAACATAAACAATGCTTGAAGCTACAAACATCTTTACAGCAGTGGAAGCTAGCAACAGGCAACCCAAATGGAGGAAAGAGAATGAAAGGTCTACCAATCCAACTTGGTAAAAAAGTCTACAGCCAAATCTCTTAAACAATACAAGGGTAGAAACTAAAATTAAACCCAAAAAGCACTCGGCTTTCCATTAGAAATCAGATGAGTAATTTTTCATGTAATAAAATTCATATACTTTCAAACAATCAAAAGAAAATTGGGGTGAACATCAGATTGAAACTATGAAAACCACAAGGGCACGATTATTTAAATTCTCAAAGAACCAACCCACAAGGAAACACCCATTTCACAAACACAAGGGCACGATTATATAATCCTAACGAAACAGAGATCCCATCATTTCAGCCAGGAAATGCTTGAAAATTCATAGACCATAATGCGTAACATAAACAATGCTTGAAGCTACAAACATCTTTACAGCAGTAGAAGCTAGTAGGAACCCAAATCGAGCGTAATAAATTCTACAGCAAACAATCTCTTATACAAGAATACAAGCGTAGAAAGTAAAATGAAACCCAAAAAGCGCTTGGCTTTCTATTAGAAATCAAATCAGTCATTTTTACTTATTTAATATATTTCATATTTTGGAAAAAGAAAAAGAAAATTACAAAACCAAGGGTTGAACGATGAACGAGTAAACAAATTTAAAAAACCCCGACTTGAATTTCGATAAATTAAAAAAACAACCCTAAGATTCTCCCACAGCAAACCCTAACCTTATTATCCCGCTCAAATCGACCAAAGATTGGGAGATTGAATTGAGGTCAGTGGAGTGGACCCAAGCTTTTCGTCGGTCGGGAATTTGGGCCGGGGCGGGTCTGAGGCAGCAGTGGCGGCGGTACCCCGAATGTTGGCCGACAAGACAACGATCTCTCGGCTTCCAAAGGAGGAGGGCGAGAGGAGAGAGAGAGAGAGAGAGAAATAAAGTGCATAAAAAAAACAAAGCCGAAGCTGCTTTTTTATTGATTCAAATTATTTAAAATTCATCAACAGAAAAAGAAAAATAAAAGCAACTCGCAACTCCATTCGACATTTCATTTCAACGACACCACGAGAGTGTCTTGTTCCAGACAACCTACTAAGATTATAATCCAGACAACCTACTCCTCCGCCGGGTTCACCCTCCGGCAATTGACCCTCACTTCGCCCTGGCCTCCCGTCAGCGGGCTCAGGGCCGACATCTTCTGCATGGCCGCCGCAAAATCCGCCTCGAACGCCGACAGGTTCCTGCTGTAGCGCAGGACCTGCTCCTCCACCGCATTGCCGCTCCCGCCGCCGAACAGTGCCTGGTCCGACCGGAACAGGCCCTTCCGCTCCACCAGGTTGCCGTAGTAGGCGTTGTCGAACATGTCGGGGCTCCGAGGGTCAAGGGGCGCCACTCTGAGGTCGCCCCCGACAGGTGGACAGGCGGTCTGCAGCCTGGCCGCGTACTCCCGGTCCATGTTGGCGTCGTTGTAGATGCGACCGCGGAAGAAACGGCAGCTCGACCTCCCGATGGTGTGGGCGCCAGACAGGGCCACCATCTCTGCCTCCGTGAAGCCCTTGGCGGCGAACATCTCCCTGAGACCGGCGAGAGGGGAATCCGGGCCGGGCAGCTCGACGGTGGCGCTGGCATTGGGCGCCAGGGAATCCCTCCGGCCAAGCAGGAGGTCCCAACTTGGCCCGCCCACCGCAACGACCCCTTCTCTGGCTGCCACGGCCAGAGTGTCGGCGCAGGACACGACGCCCGGGCAGACATGCTCGAGCTCCGACTTTGCGGCGTCCACGACCTGGAAGCCGCGGAGGGAATTCTTGTTCGGAGGGGTGCCCTTCTCTCCTTCCACGGCAGGGGTGTCGTCCAGGAGGACGGAGCCGTCGCAGCCCTGCACGAAGCAGTCGTGGAAGTGCATTCGGAGGAGGGAGGCCCCGAGTCGAGGCTCCCCGGCGACGGCCCTTTGGACCACTGCACGGATGACGGAGGTGGCCCGGGGGCAAGTGGCGTGGTAGAAGGTTGAGGACAGGGGGGGAGACGGGGCTGCAGTGGCGGAAGCTGCGGTGGATGGGTGGGGGAGTAGGAGTAGGGATAGGAGGAGGAGAGAAAAGGTGGTGGCGAAGAAGAGGACTCTGTTTTCCATCTCCGAGTTGAAAAGAAAACAGAGCAAGTTAGTTGAAAAGAAAACAGAGCAAGTTTGAGAGGATATGGGGTTACAAGGAGGATAGAGAGAGGGCATATTTATGGTGTTTCTTGTAGCTGTGAATCGGTGCATGGGCGATGAATGTGTATGTGTGAAGACTGATATAATTGGAGTGTGAACGCTAGCTAGCTGATCATGCATGGCTGAAAAAATAAAACTCTAATTAATCATGCATGCACAAATATGCATATGAACATCCCAAAGTCTTCCCGATAGATTATTATGGCTTTCTTCCAGTCGTGAATGTTTCCCTTTAAACTCGATCAGCTCTCGATTTGGGAGGGAATAAGACTATCTGGCAAAGGCTACAAACTTGATCACCTGGTTGTAACAGGTTTGGTATTTGGATGGAGCGAGTTGGGCCTATTATTTCCACTACATATATATATATATATATATATATATATCGGGCTGTGTGCTTCAGCTGAACCAGATCAAAACAAATCAAATCAAATCAAATCTCAACAAGTTGGGCTCTATCACTATATATGTTTTTGGTCTGTTTAATTACTAGTCCAATCCAATGTGAAGAAGCTCTCTACTTTTTTGCTTCATTCGGGTTTGGGTTTCCTGCTTAATTAATTAGGTTAATCAAAGATCGCAAACCACCGCGTCCAAGACACTACTGGACTGGTAGTTCGTAACACATCCCAAGCCCACGTATGAGTCCAGGTTGGAGAAGTGATGTCCAAGCCCATGTACACATATAGGCTTATCTTTAATGGGTTTAGTTCTAAGTTCCGTCCAAAGTGGACTAAATGTGGTAGCTACGGTTTTCCTGTTACGTATTACAAAATTCAAGATATTAAAAATATGATGGGTCAACATATAACTTACAAGAACTAGCGTTAGATTGTTATGTGTTTCAGAGGCATTATAATTATTAAGCTAACGCTAACTGAGTATTATGAGTTGATACCGCTTATGTTTTCTTTAACAACTTCAAATGATCGATGCATGTGTTTTCGGTACTGTCTCCTTACGGCCAGCGTCACCGAGGGCAAGGAAGTTTCTTAACTTTCGCTGTCCTTGTTTTCGACTCGATTTGGTTCAGTTCGGTTCGATTTGATTTTCTTTTGGTTTTTTCCGTTTGAATTTTTTCGGTTCGGTTTGAAGTTGATGAACACAAGTTCCCGACACTTACAGAACCAATTAAAAAAAATTGAAACCAGAGGATGTCCACGTAAAGATGACACTTCTTCTTGTTGTTTGCCATCGGCCTTTGAGATTTCAAAAGCTCTTTTAGGTCATGATAGCCAGCCAAAACCCTTTAAAAAGAAACCAAGGGGAAGACCACGCAAATTGAAGGTATGCACTTATCTTTATAGTTGTGATGTTTGATATACTAATTGTAACTTCACCGAGTAACCCTTGATTACTATACAGACTTATAGCTCAATTTTACGCAATCTGGCCGCCCCTATGCATCAATATACGGGACAATTCCCTGGGGCAATAAAGCAATACATTACTATTGTGATTGATGTCCTTGGAGATGGTAATTGTGCATATAGAGTCATAGCTGAAGCAAAGGGATTTGGTCAAGATCCATGGCCAAGGGTACGTAAGGACCTATAGGCGGAAGTACGTGGTTGCCCATTCCTATATGAGCAAGCTTTTGGTTAGAAAGAGAGACGTGCTGAGATTGACCAAGCACTTGACTATTTTGAAGATTCATATGCACTGGAACTCTACTTGATGAACATGCCAGATATGGGCCATGTTATAGCTTCATGTTATCGTGTAGTGGTGGTTTTTTATCCCGTTTGCAATGCCTCTCATTCCTACCTTTATATGTATTTGGAAATGATGACCCCACTAGTCTTCCTGAGATTGCAATTGGTTTAGTCAATGACAATCACTTTATACATGTACTAAGAGTTGACTTACTTTATACAGGTACTAAGAGTTAACTTACTTTATTCACCAAAACCCGCCGGAAACCCTAGAATGGGTGGGTTTCAATTGATCACCATCGGTGCTCCGCCGACCATACAGTTGTTTGGGCTTCGTTCTAAGCTTCCAAATGAGTCTAATGGTAGTGGTAATTGGGGGAAAACCTTTCACAATTAATGGATTCCGAGTGAGAAGACCGCGGCACCCATGGTGGGGGTTTTCCCAAATTCAAAACTTTTATATATATATATATATATATATATATATATCGGGCTGTGTGCTTCAGCTGAACCAGATCAAAACAAATCAAATCTCAACAAGTTGGGCTCTATCACTATATATGTTTTTGGTCTGTTTAATTACTAGTCCAATCCAATGTGAAGAAGCTCTCTACTTTTTTGCTTCATTCGGGTTTGGGTTTCCTGCTTAATTAATTAGGTTAATCAAAGATCGCAAACCACCGCGTCCAAGACACTACTGGACTGGTAGTGTGTCACAGTCAGCGTGGACTCTCAGTCGTATATTAATTTGAGTTTTTGCACGGTCCTGGTACTACCCACTTACTGTGATTTCTTCTGCTAACCCTTCCAATGGTGGTGGAAGGCACTAGTCATGTATGCTCCAAATTAATGTTGCAGACAAGGTTTTGCTTTCCAAGATGGTTTTTGCCTCCAGAACTGAATAGATCAAACAAGGATGATCCCACACACCCTTCGTCAGTATCACTATTTACTCAGAAGATCAGGTTAATTAAGGCAGCTTTGGCAAAAAGTTAATTAATTATCTCTTCTTTTCGTACACAAAATAAACATGTTAATTGCTGCATATTTTGCAAGTAATCCCATCCCCAGTATTGCCTATTAAAATTTCATGATATTATTTATATAATTTTCTTATATTATGTACTTTTTTTAGTATATTATCTTATGTACTTCTGCAAAAAGAATTATACCATGCATGTGGACGGAATAATAATTAAACCTTAATTTGGGCTTAAAAAAATTAATAATACAACCAGGACCCATGCAATAGCCGAAGTATCGTTGGGGTTGGTCCAGTGGAATGTTGCTTACTTGAACGTTGGATGTTAGTCTTCGATTGTTGAATTTGTGGATTTCAAGTGTTTTAGAGAGGCCGGTCTGGTGTGAGGTGTGTGGGTATGCAAGTGTGGGGTAAACTTACATAATTTTTAGGGTTGATGACATTAAGTTTCAATAAGCGTACTTTTGAAAGTTGGGTGAACTTTTAAAATATTATAAGCTTTTAAAAAATAATTGGGTGATATTCCATTGTATTCCTCCACTTCTAAGTGGGAAGTTTTATCTTCGAACCTAAAAAATGACGAGTTCATAATTAATTTATTTTTCCACTCCTTTATTAACGTTGGACACTTTTAGGCCTAAATAATAGTGCATGCTGGAAAGGGAGTCCCAGAAAATCCAAGAGAGATTGAGAAACCCAAAGCCCAAGGAGCTTAGAAGCAGATAAATCTGAGCGCAATAGCCGACCGCCCAAGGCCTAAGGTACTGAATCAATGCAGATCCACCACTGACAAAAGCTTGCTGATGACAATCATCGCAAGTCAAAATACTCTTCTAAGAGCCCCTGGCGACAAAAAAAAAATCTCAGCTTCAGACAGTACAATGTCAACTTGATGCAAGTCCTTAGGACTCCTACGAAGACCCAAGCTTTTGACAACTTTATAGTCATCGGTACGCAAGTCATAGAGAATGGTAACACGTGGCGGATAAGGCAATTAGGGGTGGGGTCGGCCAAAATCGATACCGAACCGAATTTTGATTTGGTTCAGTTCGGTTCGATTTGATTTTCTTTTGGTTTTTTTCATTTGAATTTTTTTATTTTATCAATGCCGCACACCTAAACAGCTGATCTTAACATTCCTCTTGAGTCTTGATAGTAATAAAAGTAAACGAGCTTTTATCCAGCGCTGAAGGCTTTTTTGTTTTTTTTTTTTTGCCTGGAAAGTTTCCAGTGGCTTAATTGTCAATTGCATTAATGCATGTGGGTTCTCTAAGCTTTTGGGAGGTTTTAGAAGATGAGATCAAATCATCTGCACCCAAAATGGGTGTGCCCTCTCTGTGGCCCCAATAAGTGTTCGACACATATTAAATTTATGACAACAAAATTAAGAAAAGTTAAGATAATGAATACATGTCAAACACTTAATGGGGTCACAGAGAGGCCATATCCATTTTAGGTGCAGAAGATTTGATCTCTTAGAAGATGGGATTTGTGAGTAGTTTATTGGGAATTCTTGGTTTTGGGATTAGAATCTCTCTTGGACTGTTGGTGGGGTTTTTCCTTTTTGTTAATTCAAATCCCAAAGAAGTTGAGGTAAATTCATTTTCTATTTGTTCTTTGTTCATTCTTTGTTTGATCATAGCTAAGTTCCCTCCATAATGGTCATTTCCTCCGTGCCACTAAACCCTATAAGCCATCCCATCTCAAGGCAAATGAAATGAAGATTATCATGTCCTTGTAAATCTAATGGTCCAAAGCATGATAAAATATATTTAATTAGTGCTAAAGAGTTGAATTTTGAAAGGTTGGAAGCTTGGCACTAAGAAGAAGATACCAGTTGGTTTTTCAAGAAGAATGCTAAGATTAGTCTTTGGTTTTTGTTTTATTTATTATATAAGAAGAATGCTAAGATTAGGCTTAGGTTTAATACTAAAAATAAAACGGTGTCATTTTAAGTGTAAAGGAACTCAATTTGGTTCGGTTTCAAAATGTTTAAAATTCTTCTATTTGTTTTTTGTTGGGTTTAAAAGTAGTAGCAGCAGCATCTTGTAAATCAAAGTCTTCAAGTTCTGAAGTAGTAGTAGTAGTAACAGCAGTAGCAGTGCGTGATTTAATGTCTGTAAACTGCAAATGGATTAGTAAGTCGGAATACTCACTGAATGAAGGGCTATCATCGAAATGGAAGGTGTAAAAAAGCAATACATTACTATTGTGATTGATGTCCTTGGAGATGGTAATTGTGGATGTAGAGTCATAGGTGAAGCAATGGGATTTGGTCAATATTCATGGCCAAGGGTACGTAAGGACCCATAGGCGGAAGTACGTGGTTGCCCATTCTTATATGAGCAAGCTTTTGGTTAAAAAGAGAGGCGTGCTGAGATTGACCAAGTACTTGACTATTTTGTAGATTCATATGCACTGGAACTCTACTGGATGAACATGCCAGATATGGGCCATGTTATAGCTTCATGTTATCGTGTAGTGGTGGTTTTTTATCCCATTTGCAATGCCTCTCATTCCATTGAACAAGCAGTTGAGTTACTTTATTTACAACATTGAACGTTGTTTTTGAAAGCTAATTGACTCCTTTCGTGTTGTATAGCTACGTTTGGCACCAGGACATCCCATGCCACCGGTTGCACAAAATTGGCATACTCTTGTACTAAATAATGCTCGACATGTGGAACAATTTAAGCTATTACCAGGTCTAAATAATGTAGCCATCATCGAAACGATATGTCTTGATTGTGACTGATTTATGTTTTACAAACTGAACTGAAATATATTGATTGCTAGGCAAGTGTTGTACAAACAAGGTTTATTTTTTAATGGTATCTAGCGGGCATGCAAAGCAACCTTGAAAAATATTTGAGCTAATTCCTCAAGCTATTCCTTACTTTATACAAGCGTACTTGGCCACCAAGCTTAGAACCCCTCACATAAATCACGATCATATTTAAGTTGGTAACGATGAACATGTATCATCAATTAACAGCACTCATACAAATAATTAAGTTTAATCAGCTCAAAAGGTATGTATAGAAAGCCGGGATTAGTGTATTCGTCCGACTCTGATGACAATGGTGAAATTCGCAGTGCAAAGCTATTCGGATGTGAGAGGTCGATTCATCATGTTCTTGGAGACGGAAAAGGTATGTAATGTTCATTTAAATTGGCATGCATGCTAAAACCCTAATTGGTGATCTGCTAATTACCCTCAGTCATATGGCGATGAATTGAACATGAAAGATCATAGATTAGTAATTAATCTAGCAGTTGCAAATGTGTTGTTGTGGAGGAATATGTGGTGTATATTGAGAAATGTGGGGTGTATGTAGAAAATATAAGGTGTATATTGAGAATGTGGGGTGTGGGGGTATTATGGGAAAATATGTGAAATGTATTAAGATAATTTTTAAGTGAAAAAGCAAATGTGAAGTGTATTAAATATGTGGGGTTTATTCAACAATTTGTGGGATGTTAATATAATAATTTTTTTTTTCTATGGTTCTTCAGGAACCACCTTTACCTTATTGCCCCCTAACACTTCCTCCTCCGGGGATCATCTAATTTCTTTTGGTCGGATATCTTCTTCCACCTATCTTCCTTCAGTACTCTCAATCTCAGTATCAAAGATTCAAGGTCTCTCGAAATGATAAGAACGATTTCTTCACTCCATGTTGTTTAAGAAATTATCCCGGATTCGAATTAATAATCATCAAAATGTGAAATTTATGTGCATACATATCGTTGTGATGTTGATGAGGATATGAACACAATTAGTACAATAATTAACAAATTTTGTATCCGGAAAAGATGGTCATTGCTATCATCAACAGCATAAACAAATCGACATTATGCGATATGATTTATTATTGACTTGGGAGGCATATACAAACTTCATTTTGATATTTTTTTTTTCTTTAGTACCACGATAAATACAAACTTGCATAGATAAAATTATCGCGCATGCATGTCTATAGAAAATCACTCAGTTTTGGTACAAGCACAACTCCAAAACAAAACATTTTATTAGCTAAAACAATGACAATTAAAAATAGAGCTCCAATTATTTCTTCAACAAATATAGCATCCATGGTAAGATAATTAACAATGGAGCCTGATAATTAACAATGCATCATCGCACTCATAATTACATAGTTACTCTGCATCAACTGCAATTTTCATTCCCTTTTCACAATAAAACCCACCAGCTGGTATGAAATAGTTTATGCCCTTCTTTAACACCACATGATCGTTTCCTGAACGGTATCTATCCATTCCCCCAGCATATACGTCACAATGCATGTAGCTATCTTCGTTCGATATAGCAACTACGTAGAGGTTGGGATCGGTATATTTGAAAACTGCTCCAAAAACAACAAACAAACAAAATAAATTGAGTGAAACCAACTAAATTAATCAATAAACTATAGAAGAATAAAATTGAGGATGCATGAACACAAATTGAAAACAAGTATTTTTACCCAAAACATCTCCAGCCTTGAACTTCTTGCCCTCGGTCCAATGAGATAAGTCAACACCAGGGCTCCATCCTTTCTCATCCCCAACTGTGTATTCTACCGCATGAACATGTTCAGATTGAAGTAGTAAACTGACCAAAAGCCCAAATCCAATGACCAAAATTTTGTTCATTTCGATTGCCATCTTTGATTTGATTTGATTCGATTCACAAACTCACAAATTCTAAAGCCTTAACCGGTGACTATAGATTGGAATACGAAACCACATTACTAATCAATTTATAGATCATTGAGCCTATCCTGCTTTCAATTCATTTTGATTTGTTACTCAAAATACAATATGAAACTGCCGTAGATAATTTTCACAATTATTGAATAATTATTTATAGAATATTCCTTCTCCTTGTATGGTTGCATTTGTCGCCCATAATCGGGATCAAATCCTGAAAATCATTTGTCAACCTCTGATTAGTTTCTTCTATAACTATTTTGATTTGTTTCTCAAAATAGTTTTATTTTTATTTTTATTTGTTTCATCAAGGTCAGCATGTGCTTGAATATCAGCCTTAAATCAGATCTCAAAAGTTGCATTGGTCAATGTTCTTTTATGTTTTCCTTCCATTTGTAAAAATTCCCCTCTTAATTTTAAGGTGAATTAAATCAAAATATTCTGACCAACCATGAGAAATAATTAAAAGGCTATAGACTAACCATACATCGCACATGGACATGGGTGGTAATGGCAAGATGTTATACCAGGGTTTGAACGGTGAGTAAAAATGAACTCTTACTAATAAGGAACAGAGACAAAGGAAATAAATCAGCCGTTGAGTAATGTAAGGACTTCTTAAGTTCGTGAAATGTTTCGTATGCCTACACATACACGTATACTAATTTATTATTCAATTGATGAAAATTAGGTCCCTGAATTATGTTTTCAGTAAAATAAGTTTATAAATTCATTAAAAATTTCTAATTTCATTCTTATTATTATATTCAAAACTATTTTATTCAACTTTTCGTCAACTTAAGTTACTTGACATACTTTAGAGCTTGCCTTTCTTGCCTATAAGCCCTTTAACATTTCATATAAGTTGCGAATCTAACGTCTAATTTACCCTCCAAAGTTAAATATATACACTACTTTTTATGTAAAATTACTAGTCTACCCTCTAAAGTGTATCACATGCTTGTAACGTGACTTAAATTGATGAAAAATTGAATACAGTAGCTTTGAGTCTAATATGAAGGATGTAGTTAGCAGAATTTTATAATTCAATGACTGATTTTTAGAAAAAAAAATAGTTTATGGACCTAATTTTTACCCAAGTGATAATTCACTGACTAAATTAACAATTCACCCTAACTTATAATAGCTAAAAAATTATAGTACCTAAAAATTATACGTAAAGCCTTTGCAACCCCATTTCATGGATCAATTGACTATTGATGGTCAGTTTAACAATGCGATCCAAATGCCTTAAGCATGATGCCTTAAAGGCAGTGATCTGGGCATCACTAAACTTTTGACGTATCATCCCTAACATATGACAAGCTTGGGATAGGTTGTTAAATCTTCCTCTGTAGGATTATTCTTCTCTTGTCACTAATTGAACTCTTTGATTTGTCATCTGCTGTACAAATAACAATACAAGCATTCAACACAACCAAATTCAACAATATATACCTTTAACGCAGCTTATCAATTAGTTTTCATAACAATACATCAGTCGTGGACAAAGCAACATGAATTTAGTAAACTTAAGTTAATTCATAAAATTGAAGAAGCTTTCATCAACACAAATCAACCCCAAGTCAACAATATAACTTCAACACAACCAAATTCAATAATATAAGCCTTATACACAACCTGTCAACAAGAGTTCATAAACCCACATCAAAACCAAATTTTCATTATCGACCATGCATAAATAACCATGAACACTAGATTAATTTTTATCAAATTTAACACAAATAATAAAATTTACTTCTTAGGTTTGGCATTTTCAAACTCACCAAATTTCAAAGTGACCCAGAAGGAAGTATGATTTCAAGTATCTGTGGAAGCAAGGACTCTTACCTCGATTTGGAGAAAGCAAGTACGATGTCCTTTCTGTCCAACCGACTGGACAAATTAAGAACCAATTTTGACGAAGTTCGACTTAATTTCAAACACGCAATGTGGAAGTCGATTGAGTTTCAAACGCCCTGCCGGAGAAAAAAAACATTGGAGAAGTTGGACTGAATTTCGAACTATGTGGAATTCGATGTTTTTTTTTAAAAAAAAAAAAAATCGTTTGCTAGAGATTTTTTGGCAGAGGAGATGATAAGATTAATGAAGGAGGTAATTGTTGTTGGGGGAGGGAGAGAGTTATATTTGAAAAAAAAACTGGTGTCGGGTCCAATGGATTTTCATGACGAGTAGTTTTTGACCTGGTTTTACTGTAACCTTGCCTTGAATGATTTATTTACAGCCTTTGAAATCATATCGAACGGCCTACATTTGTTTGCACAAATGGATCCAAAACTCGGCCCGCAATGTTGAATGATCTTGAAGATCATTTTTTGCAAATTTGGGCCAGAATTATGGGGCTACGTCCATCAAGTCCTCACATAATGTTGTAGGTCAAGATTATCTTCTCTGTGGTGCAACATAGCAAAAGAAGTTAGGTACCTATCTGACTCTACATAATTACTGTAATATTGACGTGGTTCTCTAAAAAATAATGTGTATAGATACGATTTTGTTAGTCCAATTCCCTATTTGTAACTAGATTTGTTCTTTTTTTTTAGTTGTGTTCTTGTTTTCATGGGTTTTAAATGTCGGTCGTGTACTTTTTTTTTTTTTTTGGTGAAACGGCAAATTGTATTACCAAGGCCGAAGCCGAAAAAAGGAAAGCTTACAACAAAGCAACAACCAGAGGAAGTACACAATGAAGAGGGGAATAAGAAATAACGACGCAGAAACAAGAATCACGCGTCATCCCCCCTACACTGAAACCAAAAAATTAAGGAGGGCTGGGAAGCCCATCCTTATTCAAAATATGAACCAACGAGGATGGAGGACGGTTGACCCAAGTAGTCCCACACATCTCCGTGTTACTCCTCGACGCCAAACGGTCCGCCGCTAGATTAGCTGTCCTTGGAACCCAAGACCAGCGGCACCTCTGAAAGGTATCCCCGAGTCTAGAGACTCTAGACAACGAAGGGAACGCCTCCCAAACAATTAGATACAATGTTACGTAGTGTTGTATTCTTGTTTTCATGGGTTTTGGTTGCTTTGCTTTAGTGTCCATGTACACTTAAGAATATATACTTGTATCAATTTTTATATTGTTGCTTTATTTATCGATTACTTCAGGTACTAATGATGTAGAACGTAGCCACCCATAAGGTTAAGGTGGGTTGTAGCCCATCGAGGTTTTCTGTTAGGATAGTGCTATTCATGCATTCAATTTTACTTCTCATACCTCTCTCAATTTTTGGCTGTTGGATCAAATGAATTAAAGATGATCAATGACAAAAAATTAATAAGGAGGTGTGTTGGAGGGAAAAATGAGGTCTCGCAGCTACTCGCTCAGGTGGGCATAAGTCTCTCTTTGGGGCATAAATATGGACATGATCTACAGAACTGCTAGATTTGGCTTCTTTTGTCCCTGTAGTATTATCGCCCTTTCCAAAGAAACTACCTCCATCAAATGCCTTTGAGTAATTAAAAATTGTACCCCTCATGCGGTCCAGGTACCTAGATCCAGCATTTCCCCGAAAGGATTAAGATTAGAATTGGGTTGCAGTAAACAATAACAAGAAAGGATTAAAATTGGGTTGCAGGATCAAAAAACCCAGAAAGGAATAAGACCATATTTGAAGGAAAGCAATGGATTTATTTTTATGAGAAGCAATGGGAAAAGCTACAAATCTCTTACACCTGAGAAACCCATCCATTTTTTTCCGAAATCAAGGTCAATTTCTCGCTAGAGATAAATCACTTTCTATTAGCAAAACTTTGGCCCTCCGTACAAAAAAGAATGTAAAACAAACCAAAGGCACCATTAAAATTATTACGATGAAATTATCCTAACGTAGCCTACTCGACAGAATTCCCATCATTTCGGTCATGAAATGCTTGACAATTCATAGACCATAATGCATAACTTAAACAAGTAGGTAAATATCATTGAAGCTACAAGCATCGTTACAGCACTGGAAGCTAGTAACCATTTTACAGGCAACCAAAATTGAGGAAAGAGAATGAAAGCTCTACCAAACCAACTTGATAATAAATTCTACAGCCAACAATCTCTTATACAATACAAGGGAAGAAACTAAATTAAACTGAAAAAGCACTTGGCTTTCAATTAGAAATCAAATCAGTCATTTTGCGTTTAATAAATTACATCTTTTCAAACAATCAAAAGAAACTTGGGTTCAACATCAGATAGAAAATATCAACAACACAAGGACATTATATTTTAAATTCTCAAAGAATCAAAGCACCAGGAAACACCCATTTTATAAACTCCAAGAAGATCATCGCCGGAAAAAGGGTAGAAAATGTAGCAACCATACAGAAAAAAGCCGGGTAACTCTCAAGTTCTCCACATTAAAAATCCATATTTAAACATATTTTCCCACCAGAAAACACAATCCAGCAAACAATGAGTGAAGAGTGACTGAGAGACTCACTGCAAGGCCTACAGCTCCCATATGCGAAAAAAGCCACTGTTGATCCAGGAAAGTAGTTCCTCTTCTTCAAACTGTAAGAGCAAAACCAATAAAAACTGTAAGCCAAATATTCCCTGACAACATGTCTAATGTAATAACCCATCAGTCTTCCAGCAGTACTACTTGTCATCTAGAACAAGAACAATCTTTCAACCAGAAATTCTACCAAATCTTTCTTCAAAATTCATCAATTCATCTTTAATACTAGAAAACTAAAAATAATTTCTCCCAGGTATTGATAGCATGGTGAAGAAATTCAAAGCAAGAACATGAAATTGAACAAAATACCACTCAAGGACTGACTGAGAATCGAATTGTCATAAAGCAAGACTATATCACCATTATCCCCTGGAAGGCTTTTTCAAACGACGAATTCTATTTACATTGAGATAGCACGACAAAATTCAAACCAATCAAACACAAAATCAAAGCAACGAATTCCATTTAACATTGAAATAGCACGAAAAATACAAACCAATGAAGGAACCCTGTGAGTTGTGGTTACAAACTGTGCATGAATCTACTGTGTTGTCCAACCATTCAAAACAAACTTATACTGGCTAGCTATTGTTCAGGGTATCAACAGAGAAATTTAATTGCTCTTTCAACTCTGTGGTTGTCTGAAATTTAAGGGAATCTCTAGTTTTTGAGATAAATCATTTTCTATTGGCACAAGCTTTAGCCCTCCGTACAAAAAAGAATGTAAAACAAACCAAAAGCACCACTAACATTATTATGATGAATAATCCTACATGGCGGTGGACACCCTTATCATCTCCACTCATAAAAGGTCTCGCAGCTACGCGCTTATGCCCATGATCTACAGAACCACTAACATTATTAGAATTGGGTTGGCACTAAACAAAAACAAGAGAGGATTAGAATTGCGTTGCAGAACCAATGAACCCAGAAAGGATTAAGATCAGTGTTGAAGCAAAGCAGTGCATTTATTTGTATGAGGAGCAATGTGGACAGCTACAAATCTCTCACATTTGAGAAACCCATCTATTTTTTCCGAAATTGACATTGAGATAGCAATTACAAAATTGAAACCAATCAAACACAAAATCAAAGAAATGAATTCTATTTAAAATTGATATAGCACGAAAAATCCAAACC
Source organism: Cotoneaster glaucophyllus (assembly GCA_036320875.1). Lineage (NCBI taxonomy): Eukaryota > Viridiplantae > Streptophyta > Magnoliopsida > Rosales > Rosaceae > Cotoneaster > Cotoneaster glaucophyllus. The sequence goes on from CM070071.1 coordinate 3,562,912, forward strand.
AATCAAGGAACCCCAAGACTTGGTCAAAAGCCGCACAAATCTACTCTGTTGTCCAACCATTCAAAACAAACTTATACTCGCTAGCTATTATATTATTCGGGGTATCAACAGACAACTTTAATTCATTTTTCAACTCTGGGGTTGTGCCTATGGGATCATTGAAACCCCCGTACCAACTTCCCTTCACCACATGGTCAATAGTTAAAATTCATTTCATCCAGGTTTGGGAAATACGGAGGCCTGATGGATGCACGGACAATGAACGAGTAAACAATTGGTGCCATGATTTTTTGGGTTCAGTCCCTGACTCTGGTTCTGAGTGCAGCAGCATCAAATGCTCACAATGTAACACTTACTGCATGCATCTAAATGTTGTTATAATACGCCTAATGTTCTTATCATTATGAGGCAACCGGAGTTGAAGTTACTATTGCAATTTGTAGATTTTTGGGTTGACGTTTTAAGGAGCCAAAAATGTTGAGCCTGAATCTACTTAAGTTACTAAACTGTTGAACTTGATAGAATCACATTTTTAAAAGCTAAGAAAGTCAAGGCCAACTTAATAGATGAAAGTCATAATGAAGAAACTCAAGTGGATTCCAGCCATAAATTATAAGTATATCAATTCTACCTTAGAACTGAAGCAGGCTACAGATAACACATTTAAAGTTATACGAAAAACACATATAAACAAAGAGGTATAAAGAAAGAAACTTACAGGGCGGTGGACACTCTTATCATCCCCACTCATAAAAGGTCTCGCAGCTACGCGCTCAGGTGGGCATAAGTCTCTTCGGGGCATAAATATGGACATGATCTACTGAACTGCTAGATTTGGTTTCTTTTGTCCCTGTAGTATTATTGTCATTTCCAAAGAAACTACCTTCATCAAATGCCTTTGAGTAATTAAAAATTGTACCCCTCATGCGGTCCAGGTACCTAGATCCAGCATTTCCCCGAAATGATTAAGATTAGAATTGGGTTGCAGTAAACAAAAAGAAGAAAGGATTAGAATTGGGTTGCAGTAAACAAAAACAAGAAAGTAATCAAATCAGTCATTTTGCGTTTAATAAATTACATCTTTTCAAACAATCAAATTGCGTTTAATATCAACAACACAAGGACATTACATTTTAAATTCTCAAAGAACCAACCCACAAGGAAACACCCATTTCACAAACACAAGGGCACGATTATATAATCCTAACGAAACAGAGTTCCCATCATTTCAGCCAGGAAATGCTTGAAAATTCATAGACCATAATGCATAACATAAACAATGCTTGAAGCTACAAACATCTTTACAGCAGTGGAAGCTAGCAACCATTTTACAGGCAACCCAAATGGAGGAAAGAGAACGAAAGGTCTACCAATCCAACTTGGTAAAAAAGTCTACAGCCAAATCTCTTAAACAATACAAGGGTAGAAACTAAAATTAAACCCAAAAAGCACTCGGCTTTCCATTAGAAATCAGATGAGTAATTTTTCATGTAATAAAATTCATATACTTTCAAACAATCAAAAGAAAATTGGGGTGAACATCAGATTGAAACTATGAAAACCACAAGGGCACGATTATTTAAATTCTCAAAGAACCAACCCACAAGGAAACACCCATTTCACAAACACAAGGGCACGATTATATAATCCTAACGAAACAGAGATCCCATCATTTCAGCCAGGAAATGCTTGAAAATTCATAGACCATAATGCATAACATAAACAATGCTTGAAGCTACAAACATCTTTACAGCAGTGGAAGCTAGCAACCATTTTACAGGCAACCCAAATGGAGGAAAGAGAACGAAAGGTCTACCAATCCAACTTGGTAAAAAAGTCTACAGCCAAATCTCTTAAACAATACAAGGGTAGAAACTAAAATTAAACCCAAAAAGCACTCGGCTTTCCATTAGAAATCAGATGAGTAATTTTTCATGTAATAAAATTCATATACTTTCAAACAATCAAAAGAAAATTGGGGTGAACATCAGATTGAAACTATGAAAACCACAAGGGCACGATTATTTAAATTCTCAAAGAACCAACCCACAAGGAAACACCCATTTCACAAACACAAGGGCACGATTATATAATCCTAACGAAACAGAGATCCCATCATTTCAGCCAGGAAATGCTTGAAAATTCATAGACCATAATGCATAACATAAACAATGCTTGAAGCTACAAACATCTTTACAGCAGTGGAAGCTAGCAACCATTTTACAGGCAACCCAAATGGAGGAAAGAGAACGAAAGGTCTACCAATCCAACTTGGTAAAAAAGTCTACAGCCAAATCTCTTAAACAATACAAGGGTAGAAACTAAAATTAAACCCAAAAAGCACTCGGCTTTCCATTAGAAATCAGATGAGTAATTTTTCATGTAATAAAATTCATATACTTTCAAACAATCAAAAGAAAATTGGGGTGAACATCAGATTGAAACTATGAAAACCACAAGGGCACGATTATTTAAATTCTCAAAGAACCAACCCACAAGGAAACACCCATTTCACAAACACAAGGGCACGATTATATAATCCTAACGAAACAGAGTTCCCATCATTTCAGCCAGGAAATGCTTGAAAATTCATAGACCATAATGCATAACATAAACAATGCTTGAAGCTACAAACATCTTTACAGCAGTAGAAGCTAGTAGGAACCCAAATCGAGCGTAATAAATTCTACAGCAAACAATCTCTTATACAAGAATACAAGCGTAGAAAGTAAAATGAAACCCAAAAAGCGCTTGGCTTTCTATTAGAAATCAAATCAGTCATTTTTACTTATTTAATATATTTCATATTTTGGAAAAAGAAAAAGAAAATTACAAAACCAAGGGTTGAACGATGAACGAGTAAACAAATTTAAAAAACCCCGACTTGAATTTCGATAAATTAAAAAAACAACCCTAAGATTCTCCCACAGCAAACCCTAACCTTATTATCCCGCTCAAATCGACCAAAGATTGGGAGATTGAATTGAGGTCAGTGGAGTGGACCCAAGCTTTTCGTCGGTCGGGAATTTGGGCCGGGGCGGGTCTGAGGCAGCAGTGGCGGCGGTACCCCGAATGTTGGCCGACAAGACAACGATCTCTCGGCTTCCAAAGGAGGAGGGCGAGAGGAGAGAGAGAGAGAGAGAGAAATAAAGTGCATAAAAAAAACAAAGCCGAAGCTGCTTTTTTATTGATTCAAATTATTTAAAATTCATCAACAGAAAAAGAAAAATAAAAGCAACTCGCAACTCCATTCGACATTTCATTTCAACGACACCACGAGAGTGTCTTGTTCCAGACAACCTACTAAGATTATAATCCAGACAACCTACTCCTCCGCCGGGTTCACCCTCCGGCAATTGACCCTCACTTCGCCCTGGCCTCCCGTCAGCGGGCTCAGGGCCGACATCTTCTGCATGGCCGCCGCAAAATCCGCCTCGAACGCCGACAGGTTCCTGCTGTAGCGCAGGACCTGCTCCTCCACCGCATTGCCGCTCCCGCCGCCGAACAGTGCCTGGTCCGACCGGAACAGGCCCTTCCGCTCCACCAGGTTGCCGTAGTAGGCGTTGTCGAACATGTCGGGGCTCCGAGGGTCAAGGGGCGCCACTCTGAGGTCGCCCCCGACAGGTGGACAGGCGGTCTGCAGCCTGGCCGCGTACTCCCGGTCCATGTTGGCGTCGTTGTAGATGCGACCGCGGAAGAAACGGCAGCTCGACCTCCCGATGGTGTGGGCGCCAGACAGGGCCACCATCTCTGCCTCCGTGAAGCCCTTGGCGGCGAACATCTCCCTGAGACCGGCGAGAGGGGAATCCGGGCCGGGCAGCTCGACGGTGGCGCTGGCATTGGGCGCCAGGGAATCCCTCCGGCCAAGCAGGAGGTCCCAACTTGGCCCGCCCACCGCAACGACCCCTTCTCTGGCTGCCACGGCCAGAGTGTCGGCGCAGGACACGACGCCCGGGCAGACATGCTCGAGCTCCGACTTTGCGGCGTCCACGACCTGGAAGCCGCGGAGGGAATTCTTGTTCGGAGGGGTGCCCTTCTCTCCTTCCACGGCAGGGGTGTCGTCCAGGAGGACGGAGCCGTCGCAGCCCTGCACGAAGCAGTCGTGGAAGTGCATTCGGAGGAGGGAGGCCCCGAGTCGAGGCTCCCCGGCGACGGCCCTTTGGACCACTGCACGGATGACGGAGGTGGCCCGGGGGCAAGTGGCGTGGTAGAAGGTTGAGGACAGGGGGGGAGACGGGGCTGCAGTGGCGGAAGCTGCGGTGGATGGGTGGGGGAGTAGGAGTAGGGATAGGAGGAGGAGAGAAAAGGTGGTGGCGAAGAAGAGGACTCTGTTTTCCATCTCCGAGTTGAAAAGAAAACAGAGCAAGTTAGTTGAAAAGAAAACAGAGCAAGTTTGAGAGGATATGGGGTTACAAGGAGGATAGAGAGAGGGCATATTTATGGTGTTTCTTGTAGCTGTGAATCGGTGCATGGGCGATGAATGTGTATGTGTGAAGGCTGATATAATTGGAGTGTGAACGCTAGCTAGCTGATCATGCATGGCTGAAAAAATAAAACTCTAATTAATCATGCATGCACAAATATGCATATGAACATCCCAAAGTCTTCCCGATAGATTATTATGGCTTTCTTCCAGTCGTGAATGTTTCCCTTTAAACTCGATCAGCTCTCGATTTGGGAGGGAATAAGACTATCTGGCAAAGGCTACAAACTTGATCACCTGGTTGTAACAGGTTTGGTATTTGGATGGAGCGAGTTGGGCCTATTATTTCCACTACATATATATATATATATATATATATATATCGGGCTGTGTGCTTCAGCTGAACCAGATCAAAACAAATCAAATCAAATCAAATCTCAACAAGTTGGGCTCTATCACTATATATGTTTTTGGTCTGTTTAATTACTAGTCCAATCCAATGTGAAGAAGCTCTCTACTTTTTTGCTTCATTCGGGTTTGGGTTTCCTGCTTAATTAATTAGGTTAATCAAAGATCGCAAACCACCGCGTCCAAGACACTACTGGACTGGTAGTTCGTAACACATCCCAAGCCCACGTATGAGTCCAGGTTGGAGAAGTGATGTCCAAGCCCATGTACACATATAGGCTTATCTTTAATGGGTTTAGTTCCAAGTTCCGTCCAAAGTGGACTAAATGTGGTAGCTACGGTTTTCCTGTTACGTATTACAAGATTCAAGATATTAAAAATATGATGGGTCAACATATAACTTACAAGAACTAGCGTTAGATTGTTATGTGTTTCAGAGGCATTATAATTATTAAGCTAACGCTAACTGAGTATTATGAGTTGATACCGCTTATGTTTTCTTTAACAACTTCAAATGATCGATGCATGTGTTTTCGGTACTGTCTCCTTACGGCCAGCGTCACCGAGGGCAAGGAAGTTTCTTAACTTTCGCTGTCCTTGTTTTCGACTCGATTTGGTTCAGTTCGGTTCGATTTGATTTTCTTTTGGTTTTTTCCGTTTGAATTTTTTCGGTTCGGTTTGAAGTTGATGAACACAAGTTCCCGACACTTACAGAACCAATTAAAAAAAATTAAAACCAGAGGATGTCCACGTAAAGATGACACTTCTTCTTGTTGTTTGCCATCAGCCTTTGAGATTTCAAAAGCTCTTTTAGGTCATGATAGCCAGCCAAAACCCTTTAAAAAGAAACCAAGGGGAAGACCACGCAAATTGAAGGTATGCACTTATCTTTATAGTTGTGATGTTTGATATACTAATTGTAACTTCACCGAGTAACCCTTGATTACTATACAGACTTATAGCTCAATTTTACGCAATCTGGCCGCCCTTATGCATCAATATACGGGACAATTCCCTGAGGCAATAAAGCAATACATTACTATTGTGATTGATGTCCTTGGAGATGGTAATTGTGCATATAGAGTCATAGCTGAAGCAAAGGGATTTGGTCAAGATCCATGGCCAAGGGTACGTAAGGACCTATAGGCGGAAGTACGTGGTTGCCCATTCCTATATGAGCAAGCTTTTGGTTAGAAAGAGAGACGTGCTGAGATTGACCAAGCACTTGACTATTTTGAAGATTCATATGCACTGGAACTCTACTGGATGAACATGCCAGATATGGGCCATGTTATAGCTTCATGTTATCGTGTAGTGGTGGTTTTTTATCCCGTTTGCAATGCCTCTCATTCCTACCTTTATATGTATTTGGAAATGATGACCCCACTAGTCTTCCTGAGATTGCAATTGGTTTAGTCAATGACAATCACTTTATACATGTACTAAGAGTTGACTTACTTTATACAGGTACTAAGAGTTAACTTACTTTATTCACCAAAATCCGCCGGAAACCCTAGAATGGGTGGGTTTCAATTGATCACCATCGGTGCTCCGCCGACCATACAGTTGTTTGGGCTTCGTTCTAAGCTTCCAAATGAGTCTAATTGTAGTGGTAATTGGGGGAAAACCTTTCACAATTAATGGATTCCGAGTGAGAAGACCGCGGCACCCATGGTGGGGGTTTTCCCAAATTCAAAACTAATTCCTCCCAAGTTTGAGGTAAAATAGATAGAAGGGATGATGAGGGATGATTTCCAGGTGGTGGGGAGCTTCGATTCACTGGAAAAAAAGGGTTAAAACCCATCGGAATTTCACAAAATCCCGACCGAGTCAGCTTACCCAGTTCGCGGGTCAAGATTCCCCGCATCTCTTTCCTTCCTTGCTCCTCCTTTCTTCCCTTCCCCCTTCGTCCCTCTCCCCCCTGATTTCTCCCCCTTTCCTCCTTTCTAATCTATCCTTTTTAATCTCAACCATTCATCAAACTTTTCTTACGCAACCACAGCCACACACGTGCACATCAACATAACTCTAGATTTCTGGAGTTTTCCAAATTAAATTAAATTACGAAAATATCCCTTACTTTAAACGTTAATATCTTTTTCGTTATAACTTCGTTTCACGAACGGTTTGCGCCCACGGGTCCGTGAGTTCGAGCTCCATTCAAAAATATAAATTTTTGACCTCGAAAGGTTTACGTATTTTAAATAATTCATTCCCAAACTTCAATCTTCGTAACTAGTTTGATATTAAAACTAAATTTTTATGAACTAATATAAATTCTCAATTCTTTTCATATATTCATAATTATGAATATCTGATTCATATATTTAAATTTTCCGGGGTATTACAAAAACGTCTAAAATTCTTCTATTTGTTTTTTGTTGGGTTTAAAAGTAGTAGCAGCAGCATCTTGTAAATCAAAGTCTTCAAGTTTTGAAGTAGTAGTAGTAGTAACAGCAGTAGCAGTGCGTGATTTAATGTCTGTAAACTGCAAATGGATTAGTAAGTTGGAATACTCACTGAATGAAGAGCTAATTGTAACTTCACTGAGTAACCCTTGATTACTATACAGACTTATAGCTCAATTTTACGCAATCTGGCCGCCCCTATGCATCAATATACGGGACAGTTTCCTGAGGCAATAAAGCAATACATTACTATTGTGATTGATGTCTTTGGAGATGGTAATTGTGGATATAGAGTCATAGCTAAAGCAATGATATTTGGTCAAGATTCATGGCCAAGGGTACGTAAGGACCTATAGGCGGAAGTACGTGGTTGCCCATTCCTATATGAGCAAGCTTTTGGTTAGAAAGAGAGGCGTGCTGAGATTGACCAAGCACTTGACTATTTTGAAGATTCATATGCACTGGAACTCTACTGGATGAACATGCCAGATATGGGCCATGTTATAGCTTCATGTTATCGTGTAGTGGTGGTTTTTTATCCTGTTTGCAATGCCTCTCATTCCTACCTTTATATGTATTAGGAAATGATGACCCCACTAGTCTTCCTGAGATTGCAATTGGTTTAGTCAATGACAATCACTTTATACAGGTACTAAGAGTTGACTTACTTTATTTACAACATTGAACGTTGTTTTTGTAAGCTAATTGACTCCTTTCGTGTTGTATAGCTACGTTTGGCACCAGGACATCCCATGCCACCGTTTGCACAAAATTGGCATACTCTTGTAGTAAATAATGCTCGACATGTGGAACAATTTAAGCTATTACTAGGTCTAAATAATGTAGCCACCACCGAAACGATATGTCTTGATTGTGACTAATTTATGTTTTACAAACTGAACTGAAATATATTGATTGCTAGGCAAGTGTTGTAAAAACAAGGTTTATTTTTTAATGGTATCTAGCGGGCGTGCAAAGCAACCTTGAAAAATATTTGAGCTAATTCCTCAAGCTATTCCTTACTTTATACAAGCTTACTTGGCCACCAAGCTTAGAACCCCTCACATAAATCACGATCATATTTAAGTTGGTGACGATGAACATGTATCATAAATTAACAACACTCATACAAATAATTAAATTTAATCAACTCAAAAGGTATGTATAGAAAGACGGGATTAGTGTATTCGTCCGACTCTGATGACAATGGTGAAATTCGCAGTGCAAATCTATTCGGACGTGAGAGGTCGATTCATCATGTTCTTGGAAACGGAAAAGGTATGTATGTTAATTTGAATTGGCATGCATGCTAAAACCCTAATTGGTGATCTGCTAATTACCCTTAGTCATATGGCGATGAATTGAACATGAAAGATCATAGATTAGTAATTAATCGCATTAATCTAGCAGTTGCAGATGTGTTGTTGTGGAGGAATATAAGGTGTATATTGAGAAATGTGGGTGTGGGGGTATTATGGGAAAATATGTGAAATGTATTAAGATAATTTTTAAGTGAAAAAAAAAAATGTGAAGTGTATTAAATATGTGGGGTTTATTCAACAATTTGTCGGATGTTAATATAATAAGTTGTTTTTTTTTTTTTTTTTTTTTTTTTTTTTTTTTCTGTGGTTCTTCAGGAACCACCTTTCCCTTATTGCCCCCTAACACTTCCTCCTCTGGGGATCATCTAATTTCTTTTGGTCGGATATCTTCTTCCACCCATCTTCCTTCAGTACTCTCAATCTCAGTATCAAAGACTCAAGGTCTCTCGAAATGATAAGAACGATTTCTTCACTCCATGTTGTTTAAGAAATTATCCCGGATTCGAATTAATAATCATCAAAATGTGAAATTTATGTGCATATATATCGTTGTGATGTTGATGAGGATATGAACGCAATTAGTACAATAATTAACAAATTTTGTATCCGGAAAAGAGGGTCATTGCTATCATCAACAACCAAAACAAATCGACATTATGCGATATGATTTATTATTGACTTGGGAGGCATATACAAACTTCATTTTGATATTTTTTTTTCTTTAGTACCACAACAAATACAAACTTGCATAGATAAAATTATCGCGCATGCATGTCCATAGAAAATCACTAATTTTTGGTACAAGCACAACTCCAAAACAAAACATTTTATTAGCTAAAACAATGACAATTAAAAATAGAGCTCCAATTATTTCTTCAACAAATATTGCATCCATGGTAAGATAATTAACAATGGAGCCTGATAATTAACAATGCATCTTCGTGCTCATAATTACATAGTTACTCTGCATCAACTGCAATTTTCATTCCCTTTTCACAATAAAACCCACCAACTGGTATGAAATAGTTTATGCCCTTCTTTAACACCACATGATCGTTTCCTGAATGGTATCTATCCATTCCCCCAGCATATACGTCACAATGCATGTAGCTGTCTTCGTTCGATATAGCAACTACGTAAAGGTTGGGATCGGTATATTTGAAAACTGCTCCAAAAACAAGAGACAAACAAAATAAATTGAGTAAAACCAACTAAATTAATCAATAAACTATAGAAGAATAAAATTGAGGATGCATGAACACAAATTGAAAACAAGTATTTTTACCCAAAACATCTCTAGCCTTGAACTTCTTGCCCTCGGTCCAATGAGATAAGTCAACACCAGGGCTCCATCCTTTCTCATCCCCAACTGTGTATTCTACCGCATGAACTTGTTCAGATTCAAGTAGTAAACTGACCAAAAGCCCAAATCCAATGACCAAAATTTTGTTCATTTCAATTGCCATCTTTGATTTGATTTGATTTGATTCGATTCACAAACTCACAAATTCTAAAGCCTTAACCTGTGACTATAGATTGGAATACGAAACCACATTACTAATCAATTTATAGATCATTGAGCCTATCCTGCATTCAATTCATTTTGATTTGTTACTCAAAATACAATATGAAACTGCCGTAGATAATTTTTACAATTATTGAATAATTATTTATAGAATATTCCTTCTCCTTGTATGGTTGCATTTGTCGCCCATAATCGGGATCAAATCCTGAAAATCATTTGTCAACCTTTGATTTGTTTCTTCTATAACTATTTTGATTTGTTTCTCAAAATAGGCTTTTTTTTTATTTGTTTCATCAAGGTCAACACGTGCTTGAATATCAGCCTTAAATCAGATCTCAAAAGTTGCATTGGTCAATGTTCTTTTCTGTTTTCCTTCCATTTGTCAAAATTCCTCTCTTAATTTTAAGGTGAATTAAATCAAAATATTCTGACCAACCATGAGAAATAATTAAAAGGCTATAGACTAACCATACATCGCACATGGACATGGGTGGTAATGGGCCATTACTAATGGCAAGATGTTATACCAGAGTTTGAACGGTGAGTAAAAATGAACTCTTACTAATAAGGAACAGAGACAAAGGAAATAAATCAGTCGTTGACTAATGTAAGGACTTCTTAAGTTGTTGAAATGTTTTGTATGCCTACACATACACGTATACTAATTTATTATTCAATTCATGAAAATTAGGTTCCTGAATTATGTTTTCAGTAAAATAAGTTTATAAATTCATTAAAAATTTATAATTTCATTCTTATTATTATATTCAAAGCTATTTTATTCAACTTTTCGTCAACTTAAGTCACTTGACATACTTTAGAGCTTGCTTTTCTTGCCTATAAGCTGCTAACATTTCATATAAGTTGCGAATCTAACGTCTAATTTACCCTCCAAAGTTAACTATAGACACTACTTTTTTATGTAAAATTACTAGTCTACCCTCCAAAGTGTATACATGCTGGTAACGTGACTTAAATTGATGAAAAATTGAATACAGTAGCTTTGAGTCTAATATGAAGGATGTAGTTAGCAGAATTTTATAATTCAATGACTGATTTTTTAGAAAAAAATAGTTTATGGACCTAATTTTTACTCAAGTGATAATTCAGTGACTAAATTAACAATTCACCCTAACTTATAATAGCTACAAAATTATAGTACCTAAAAAGTATACGTAAAGCCTTTGCAACCCCATTTCATGGATTAATTGACCATTGATGGTCAGTTTATCAATGCGATCCAAATGCCTTAAGCATGATGCCTTAAAGGCAGTGATCTGGGCATCACTAAACTTTTGACGTATCATCCCTAACATATGACAAGCTGGAAAGGGAGTCCCAGAAAATCCAAGAGAGATTGAGAAACCCAAAGCCCAAGGAGCTTAGAAGCAGATAAATCTGAGCGCAATAGCCGACCGCCCAAGGCCTAAGGTACTGAATCAATACAGATCCACCACTGACAAAAGCTTGCTGATGACAATCATCGCAAGTCAAAATACTCTTCTAAGAGCCCCTGGCGACAGAAAAAAAATCTTAGCTTCAGACAGTACAATGTCAACTTGGTGCAAGTCCTTAGGACTCCTACGAAGACCCAAGCTTTTGACAACTTTATAGTCATCGGTACGCAAGTCATAGAGAATGGTAACACGTGGCGGATAAGGCAATTAGGGGTGGGGTCGGCCAAAATCGATACCGAACCGAATTTTGATTTGGTTCAGTTCAGTTCGATTTGATTTTCTTTTGGTTTTTTTCATTTGAATTTTTTTATTTTATCAATGCCGCACACCTAAACAGCTGATCTTAACATTCCTCTTGAGTCTTGATAGTAATAAAAGTAAACGAGCTTTTATCCAGAGCTGAAGGCTTTTTTTTTTTTTTTTTTTTTGCCTGGAAAGTTTCCAGTGGCTTAATTGTCAATTGCATTAATGCATGTGGGTTCTCTAAGCTTTTGGGAGGTTTTAGAAGATGAGATCAAATCATCTGCACCCAAAATGGGTGTGCCCTCTCTGTGGCCCCAATAAGTGTTCGACACATATTAAATTTATGACAACAAAATTAAGAAAAGTTAAGATAATGAATACGTGTCAAACACTTAATGGGGTCACAGAGAGGCCATATCCATTTTAGGTGCAGAAGATTTGATCTCTTAGAAGATGGGATTTGTGAGTAGTTTATTGGGAATTCTTGGTTTTGGGATTAGAATCTCTCTTGGACTGTTGGTGGGGTTTTTCCTTTTTGTTAATTCAAATCCCAAAGAAGTTGAGGTAAATTCATTTTATATTTTTTATTTGTTCATTCTTTGTTTGATCATAGTTAAGTTCCCTCCATAAAGGTCATTTCCTCCGTGCCACTAAACCCTATAAGCCATCCCATCTCAAGGCAAATGAAATGAAGATTATCATGTCCTTGTAAATCTAATGGTCCAAAGCATGATAAAATATATTTAATTAGTGCTAAAGAGTTGAATTTTGAAAGGTTGGAAGCTTGGCACTAAGAAGAAGATACCAGTTGATTTTTCAAGAAGAATGCTAAGATTAGTCTTTGGTTTTTGTTTTATTTATTATTTAAGAAGAATGCTAAGATTAGGTTTAGGTTTAATACTAAAAATAAAACGGTGTCATTTTAAGTGTAAAGGAACTCAATTTGGTTCGGTTTGATTTGGTTCGGTTTCAAAATGTTTAAAATTCTTCTATTTGTTTTTTGTTGGGTTTAAAAGTAGTAGCAGCAGCATCTTGTAAATCAAAGTCTTCAAGTTCTGAAGTAGTAGTAGTAGTAACAGCAGTAGCAGTGCGTGATTTAATGTCTGTAAACTGCAAATGGATTAGTAAGTTGGAATACTCACTGAATGAAGGGCTATCATCGAAATGGAAGGTGTAAAAGTCTGTTTTTTCTTTCACGTC